>OY992887.1:42632116-42659616 GCA_963921405.1 Cepaea hortensis | reverse complement strand
AAAGAAGAGAGGGCAGCGACCAAGGCAGCTGAGAAAGAAGAGAGGGAACTGCAAGCAGCTCGTGACAAAGAAGAAAGAAAGAAAGGTTAGCAGCAGAAAAAGAAATCATAGAAAGAGAACTTGCAATAGAAAAAGAAATTAAAGAAAAAGAACTTGCAATGGAAAAAGAAAAAACTGGCAGCGAAAGATAGAGAGTTTGCAATAGAAAGGGAAAAATTAGCCGCAGAAAAAGAAAGGATTGCATTTGAGAAAGAGGACGTAGCGGCATAAGTAACAATGAAGTATAAGGAAATTGAAGGGAATTTACAAATTAAAACTATGGAGAAAGACTGAAAAGCCTAGATCGAGCAGGCAGAATTGCAGGCAAAGACACATGATCCTATTAAGCGATACCAGGGTCTCATTAGAAACTTCACACAAGGCAACTCCATATCCGCATGGATAACTAATTTTAAGTGTTAGCCAAGTTCTACGAGATTCCGACCGAAATCATGCCGCTTTTATTTCACGGTCACCTTCCCTTAGAGCCTTTGAAAGTTATAGAACTGATCCCTGAGAATCTACGGACCAATTACACATATATTCGAGATCGTGTCTTGAGTCATTTTTCGTTGGATGAATCTGGTCAAAGAACGAAGTTTAAAACCCTAACACCTAAGGCAACCCAAACGTTTCTGGACTACGTATCTGAAACATCATCTGTCAGAGTCTCACATGGAGTCGGTGGAAACATAAAGATAGAAGGGAATTAGAGAAGGGGCATAACCCCAATACAAGGGAGACACATTCGAATGCTCGAACAATCCAGAGCCTTCGAGAAGCATAGGTCAGTTCGCCTACAGCTCCGTGGACACGCTGACCGCGTGCCAGGACCTGTTCCACGAGAAACCTAAGGAGAGTTACAGCCCGTTTCCGATCGAGACACGTTGGAGGGCAGACATGGACTGGACATCGAAGAAGCAACAGGGTTTACCTTAAGGGGGACTTGATAGCTTAAACCCCAAGTGTATTCAGGGGTCTTATGCATAGAAAGCTGATAGAGTTGTTGTTTTGATCATATATTATTGGTTTATTGTAAACTCCAGTGATATGCAATTCGAGGGTTGCTGGCTGCGAAAACCTTTCTTCGCCAGCTTAATGTAACATAATATAAATAAATGATGTTCGATTGTATCTGAACGGAGTTTGTTGTCTGTATTAGCCCGGGTTTCATTCCCCTAGGTATCCAGGACGGTGACAGGCTATTTGGGGGCTAGCCGGTTTTGGCAACACAAGCTTTACTTTCCAGACAGCTCTTGGTTTTGCCAAGTAAAATATATCAACTTTCGTACATGACAAAGTCTATAACTTTGCAGTTATCATCGTATTATCTGTGAATGAGCTATTGTATTCCCTATACAAAAGTAATTGAAATGATTATGATGTTCATAATATTTGACATTGACATGACTGAACAATTACAGTGACCGTTACTAATTTTTTTTTATTCCAACATCAGATTGTTCCGCGAAATATCGTGTGTATGTAACCTCTCCTCCAGCAGTGGCGAGAAAACAGCAAAACCAAACAAGACTACAGTCAAGACACCAGGAAAAATAAGATGAGTCCCATTTCATGCTCATTATATCCCTAAGCGATATTCATGCATTTTTCATTGATGTAACATTTTTCATTGTATTGGTTTTTATATATATGATAATATCATAACCAAGCAAACCTGCTCGTGCAAATTTGAATGTAAACATTAAGGGGGATAACCAAGTTTTGTACACCCAGACTAATATCAAAGGGATTTAATTTCAACAAAGTGAACACTAACTATAATACAAGATGTAAACATTAGAACAGTGCATTGAATTAGGAATTAGGTTAGGGTATACTGCCGAGACACTTTCAGAATGGGCACAAAAGACGCATTCAGAAAATACTGCACGAGAAGAAGATGCTAATGGAAGCTGAAGAAAAGAAAATGCAACTGCAGGCTCAAGAGAAGAAGATGCAAATGGAGCTCGAAGCTGCGACCAAGCAAGCCCAATTAAACGCAGAAACACAGATAAAACTGAAACAAATGGAAACTGACTCCAACTTAGAAATTTCAGTAAACAAAAGTAGAAGTAAGGAAGAGGAGCAAAAATACAACAAATATAAAGGCTTAGTCAAGCCCTTTTGTTCAGGAGATTCAATAAGCGCATACTTAGAGAACTTCGAGTGTTTGATGACTTACCATAACGTCGCAAAAGTCGACTGGGCATTTATTCTGATGAGAAATTTAGCATTAGAGCCCTTAAAAGTGATAGAGACAGTTCCACAAGACATGAGGAAAGATTACGACTATTTAAAACAAAGAATACTCCAACATTTTTCACTAGACACAGCAGGCTATCAACTACAGTTCTCAAAATTAGCCCCATCACCTAACCAAACTTTCATAGACTACGTGTCTACAGTCCAAGATATTTGTACAAAATGGATAACCTCAGCAAAAACAAATAACAGCCATGATAAACTGAAGGAGCTAATTATAATTGATAAAATTATTAGCACAATACCAACCTTTATTTCTAAATTTTTAAGGCAAATGGATTGTAAAACTATCCAAGAAATAGAAAATAAGGGGAGCGCATATTTCACAGCTAATCGCGATATTTTTCAGTTAAATATGAGCCAAAATGAAACAGCAGCGGTTACAAACACCAAATATTCAAAACCAGATGGAAATAGGTTCAAACAACGCTCTAAGTTCACAAAACCAGTCCTGTGTCAGTATTGTCATCTGAAACACGAACAGTACGCGATGTGTGACAAATCACCGAATTATCCACATCATCTCCAAATGATAGTAGAAAAACAAAAGAACAAAAGGGACGCATATCAGAGAGCAGTTAAATGTTATTTTTGTGCGAGTTATGGGCATTTTTCAGCACGTTGTGATGGGAGAAAGATGATGAAGCAGGCCAATGCCGCATTAATAGATACATCGTCGGATGAAGAAACTGAACAACAGAACGAATGCGACATCCAGAATGAAAGTGCAAATGAGTTAGGTAATGCAGTAGAGATCATTAACACCATCACTGATAACACATGTAACACCTGCAGAAAATTTCAGCTTGATACCACTTTGTTATGCGGCAACACAATCCCATTGGCTAACGAATTGGCCAACGCAGCCTTAACATCAACAGGCAAGTTAAAATTTGCGACAGGTTTTGTCAATAACAAACAATGTACACTAATACAAGATAGCTGGGCGACTCTTTGTGGAATTAAAAGAACATTAGTTAATGACAAAGACTACACACACAAATACGTAACATGTCGCACATTCGCAGGCACCATCGAAAGATACCCCCTAGCACTTGCCGAAATTCCGACACCTTTTATATCAGGATATGGAAGAGATAGGGACTCTCCAGCAATCACCCTGGATTGTTGTACGGGGAAATACAAGAGTTAATAGTGCAAATATATATATGGCCAGGTTCCCATCCACGAAACTACCAAATACCAACTTCATGTGATACTATGACAGAATTAGTGCAAACTAATTACCATATACTAACCCATAGAAGCGGGGGGAGGGGGACCCCTGTCAGAGTCTCACATGGAGTCGGTAGAAACATAAAGATAGAAGGGAATCAGAGAAGGGGCATAACCCCAATACAAGGGAGACACATTCGAATGCTCGAACAATCCAGAGCCTTCGAGAAGCATAGGTCAGTTCGCCTACAGCTCCGTGGACACGCTGACCGCGTGCCAGGACCTGTTCCACGAGAAACCTAAGGAGAGTTACAGCCCGTGTCCGATCGAGACACGTTGGAGGGCAGACACGGACTGGACATCGAAGAAGCAACAGGGTTTACCTTAAGGGGGACTTGATAGCTTAAACCCCAAGTGTATTCAGGGGTCTTATGCATAGATAGCTGATAGAGTTGTTGTTTTGATCAAATATTATTGGTTTATTGTAAACTCCAGTGATATGCAATTCGAGGGTTGCTGGCTGCGAAAACCTTTCTTCGCCAGCTTAATGTAACATAATATAAATAAATGATGTTCGATTGTATCTGAACGGAGTTTGTTGCCTGTATGAGCCCGGGTTTCATTCCCCTAGGTATCCAGGACGGTGACAGGCTATTTGGGGGCTAGCCGGTTTTGGCAAGCACAAGCTTTACTTTCCAGACAGCTCTTGGTTTTGCCAAGTAAAATATATCAACTTTCGTACATGACAAAGTCTATAACTTTGCAGTTATCATCGTATTATCTGTGAATGAGCTATTGTATTCCCTATACAAAAGTAATTGAAATGAGTATGATGTTCATAATATTTGACATTGACATGACTGAACAATTACAGTGACCGTTACTAATTTTTTTTTTATTCCAACATCAGATTGTTCCGCGAAATATCGTGTGTATGTAACCTCTCCTCCAGCAGTGGCGAGAAAACAGCAAAACCAAACAAGACTACAGTCAAGACACCAGGAAAAATAAGATGAGTCCCATTTCATGCTCATTATATCCCTAAGCGATACTCATGCATTTTTCATTGATGTAACATTTTTCATTGTATTGGTTTTTATATGTATGATAATCTCATAACCAAGCAAACCTGCTCGTGCAAATTTGAATGTAAACATTAAGGGGGATAACCAAGTTTTGTACACCCAGACTAATATCAAAGGGATTTAATTTCAACAAAGTGAACACTAACTATAATACAAGATGTCAACATTAGAACAGTGCATTGAATTAGGAATTAGGTTAGGGTATACTGCCGAGACACTTTCAGAATGGGCACAAAAGACGCATTCAGAAAATACTGCACGAGAAGAAGATGCTAATGGAAGCTGAAGAAAAGAAAATGCAACTGCAGGCTCAAGAGAAGAAGATGCAAATGGAGCTCGAAGCTGCGACCAAGCAAGCCCAATTAAACGCAGAAACACAGATAAAACTGAAACAAATGGAAACTGACTCCAACTTAGAAATTTCAGTAAACAAAAGTAGAAGTAAGGAAGAGGAGCAAAAATACAACAAATATAAAGGCTTAGTCAAGCCCTTTTGTTCAGGAGATTCAATAAGCGCATACTTAGAGAACTTCGAGTGTTTGATGACTTACCATAACGTCGCAAAAGTCGACTGGGCATTTATTCTGATGAGAAATTTAGCATTAGAGCCCTTAAAAGTGATAGAGACAGTTCCACAAGACATGAGGAAAGATTACGACTATTTAAAACAAAGAATACTCCAACATTTTTCACTAGACACAGCAGGCTATCAACTACAGTTCTCAAAATTAGCCCCATCACCTAACCAAACTTTCATAGACTACGTGTCTACAGTCCAAGATATTTGTACAAAATGGATAACCTCAGCAAAAACAAATAACAGCCATGATAAACTGAAGGAGCTAATTATAATTGATAAAATTATTAGCACAATACCAACCTTTATTTCTAAATTTTTAAGGCAAATGGATTGTAAAACTATCCAAGAAATAGAAAATAAGGGGAGCGCATATTTCACAGCTAATCGCGATATTTTTCAGTTAAATATGAGCCAAAATGAAACAGCAGCGGTTACAAACACCAAATATTCAAAACCAGATGGAAATAGGTTCAAACAACGCTCTAAGTTCACAAAACCAGTCCTGTGTCAGTATTGTCATCTGAAACACGAACAGTACGCGATGTGTGACAAATCACCGAATTATCCACATCATCTCCAAATGATAGTAGAAAAACAAAAGAACAAAAGGGACGCATATCAGAGAGCAGTTAAATGTTATTTTTGTGCGAGTTATGGGCATTTTTCAGCACGTTGTGATGGGAGAAAGATGATGAAGCAGGCCAATGCCGCATTAATAGATACATCGTCGGATGAAGAAACTGAACAACAGAACGAATGCGACATCCAGAATGAAAGTGCAAATGAGTTAGGTAATGCAGTAGAGATCATTAACACCATCACTGATAACACATGTAACACCTGCAGAAAATTTCAGCTTGATACCACTTTGTTATGCGGCCACACAATCCCATTGTCTAACGAAATGGCCAACGCAGCCTTAACATCAACAGGCAAGTTAAAATTTGCGACAGGTTTTGTCAATAACAAACAATGTACACTAATACAAGATAGCGGGGCGACTCTTTGTGGAATTAAAAGAACATTAGTTAATGACAAAGACTACACACACAAATACGTAACATGTCGCACATTCGCAGGCACCATCGAAAGATACCCCCTAGCACTTGCCGAAATTCCGACACCTTTTATATCAGGATATGGAAGAGATAGGGACTCTCCAGCAATCACCCTGGATTGTTGTACGGGGAAATACAAGAGTTAATAGTGCAAATATATATATGGCCAGGTTCCCATCCACGAAACTACCAAATACCAACTTCATGTGATCCTATGACAGAATTAGTGCAAACTAATTACCATATACTAACCCATAGAAGCGGGGGGAGGGGGACCCCTGTCAGAGTCTCACATGGAGTCGGTAGAAACATAAAGATAGAAGGGAATCAGAGAAGGGGCATAACCCCAATACAAGGGAGACACATTCGAATGCTCGAACAATCCAGAGCCTTCGAGAAGCATAGGTCAGTTCGCCTACAGCTCCGTGGACACGCTGACCGCGTGCCAGGACATGTTCCACGAGAAACCTAAGGAGAGTTACAGCCCGTGTCCGATCGAGACACGTTGGAGGGCAGACACGGACTGGACATCGAAGAAGCAACAGGGTTTACCTTAAGGGGGACTTGATAGCTTAAACCCCAAGTGTATTCAGGGGTCTTATGCATAGATAGCTGATAGAGTTGTTGTTTTGATCATATATTATTGGTTTATTGTAAACTCCAGTGATATGCAATTCGAGGGTTGCTGGCTGCGAAAACCTTTCTTCGCCAGCTTAATGTAACATAATATAAATAAATGATGTTCGATTGTATCTGAACGGAGTTTGTTGCCTGTATGAGCCCGGGTTTCATTCCCCTAGGTATCCAGGACGGTGACAGGCTATTTGGGGGCTAGCCGGTTTTGGCAAGCACAAGCTTTACTTTCCAGACAGCTCTTGGTTTTGCCAAGTAAAATATATCAACTTTCGTACATGACAAAGTCTATAACTTTGCAGTTATCATCGTATTATCTGTGAATGAGCTATTGTATTCCCTATACAAAAGTAATTGAAATGAGTATGATGTTCATAATATTTGACATTGACATGACTGAACAATTACAGTGACCGTTACTAATTTTTTTTTTATTCCAACATCAGATTGTTCCGCGAAATATCGTGTGTATGTAACCTCTCCTCCAGCAGTGGCGAGAAAACAGCAAAACCAAACAAGACTACAGTCAAGACACCAGGAAAAATAAGATGAGTCCCATTTCATGCTCATTATATCCCTAAGCGATACTCATGCATTTTTCATTGATGTAACATTTTTCATTGTATTGGTTTTTATATATATGATAATCTCATAACCAAGCAAACCTGCTCGTGCAAATTTGAATGTAAACATTAAGGGGGATAACCAAGTTTTGTACACCCAGACTAATATCAAAGGGATTTAATTTCAACAAAGTGAACACTAACTATAATACAAGATGTCAACATTAGAACAGTGCATTGAATTAGGAATTAGGTTAGGGTATACTGCCGAGACACTTTCAGAATGGGCACAAAAGACGCATTCAGAAAATACTGCACGAGAAGAAGATGCTAATGGAAGCTGAAGAAAAGAAAATGCAACTGCAGGCTCAAGAGAAGAAGATGCAAATGGAGCTCGAAGCTGCGACCAAGCAAGCCCAATTAAACGCAGAAACACAGATAAAACTGAAACAAATGGAAACTGACTCCAACTTAGAAATTTCAGTAAACAAAAGTAGAAGTAAGGAAGAGGAGCAAAAATACAACAAATATAAAGGCTTAGTCAAGCCCTTTTGTTCAGGAGATTCAATAAGCGCATACTTAGAGAACTTCGAGTGTTTGATGACTTACCATAACGTCGCAAAAGTCGACTGGGCATTTATTCTGATGAGAAATTTAGCATTAGAGCCCTTAAAAGTGATAGAGACAGTTCCACAAGACATGAGGAAAGATTACGACTATTTAAAACAAAGAATACTCCAACATTTTTCACTAGACACAGCAGGCTATCAACTACAGTTCTCAAAATTAGCCCCATCACCTAACCAAACTTTCATAGACTACGTGTCTACAGTCCAAGATATTTGTACAAAATGGATAACCTCAGCAAAAACAAATAACAGCCATGATAAACTGAAGGAGCTAATTATAATTGATAAAATTATTAGCACAATACCAACCTTTATTTCTAAATTTTTAAGGCAAATGGATTGTAAAACTATCCAAGAAATAGAAAATAAGGGGAGCGCATATTTCACAGCTAATCGCGATATTTTTCAGTTAAATATGAGCCAAAATGAAACAGCAGCGGTTACAAACACCAAATATTCAAAACCAGATGGAAATAGGTTCAAACAACGCTCTAAGTTCACAAAACCAGTCCTGTGTCAGTATTGTCATCTGAAACACGAACAGTACGCGATGTGTGACAAATCACCGAATTATCCACATCATCTCCAAATGATAGTAGAAAAACAAAAGAACAAAAGGGACGCATATCAGAGAGCAGTTAAATGTTATTTTTGTGCGAGTTATGGGCATTTTTCAGCACGTTGTGATGGGAGAAAGATGATGAAGCAGGCCAATGCCGCATTAATAGATACATCGTCGGATGAAGAAACTGAACAACAGAACGAATGCGACATCCAGAATGAAAGTGCAAATGAGTTAGGTAATGCAGTAGAGATCATTAACACCATCACTGATAACACATGTAACACCTGCAGAAAATTTCAGCTTGATACCACTTTGTTATGCGGCAACACAATCCCATTGGCTAACGAATTGGCCAACGCAGCCTTAACATCAACAGGCAAGTTAAAATTTGCGACAGGTTTTGTCAATAACAAACAATGTACACTAATACAAGATAGCTGGGCGACTCTTTGTGGAATTAAAAGAACATTAGTTAATGACAAAGACTACACACACAAATACGTAACATGTCGCACATTCGCAGGCACCATCGAAAGATACCCCCTAGCACTTGCCGAAATTCCGACACCTTTTATATCAGGATATGGAAGAGATAGGGACTCTCCAGCAATCACCCTGGATTGTTGTACGGGGAAATACAAGAGTTAATAGTGCAAATATATATATGGCCAGGTTCCCATCCACGAAACTACCAAATACCAACTTCATGTGATCCTATGACAGAATTAGTGCAAACTAATTACCATATACTAACCCATAGAAGCGGGGGGAGGGGGACCCCTGTCAGAGTCTCACATGGAGTCGGTAGAAACATAAAGATAGAAGGGAATCAGAGAAGGGGCATAACCCCAATACAAGGGAGACACATTCGAATGCTCGAACAATCCAGAGCCTTCGAGAAGCATAGGTCAGTTCGCCTACAGCTCCGTGGACACGCTGACCGCGTGCCAGGACCTGTTCCACGAGAAACCTAAGGAGAGTTACAGCCCGTGTCCGATCGAGACACGTTGGAGGGCAGACACGGACTGGACATCGAAGAAGCAACAGGGTTTACCTTAAGGGGGACTTGATAGCTTAAACCCCAAGTGTATTCAGGGGTCTTATGCATAGATAGCTGATAGAGTTGTTGTTTTGATCAAATATTATTGGTTTATTGTAAACTCCAGTGATATGCAATTCGAGGGTTGCTGGCTGCGAAAACCTTTCTTCGCCAGCTTAATGTAACATAATATAAATAAATGATGTTCGATTGTATCTGAACGGAGTTTGTTGCCTGTATGAGCCCGGGTTTCATTCCCCTAGGTATCCAGGACGGTGACAGGCTATTTGGGGGCTAGCCGGTTTTGGCAAGCACAAGCTTTACTTTCCAGACAGCTCTTGGTTTTGCCAAGTAAAATATATCAACTTTCGTACATGACAAAGTCTATAACTTTGCAGTTATCATCGTATTATCTGTGAATGAGCTATTGTATTCCCTATACAAAAGTAATTGAAATGAGTATGATGTTCATAATATTTGACATTGACATGACTGAACAATTACAGTGACCGTTACTAATTTTTTTTTTATTCCAACATCAGATTGTTCCGCGAAATATCGTGTGTATGTAACCTCTCCTCCAGCAGTGGCGAGAAAACAGCAAAACCAAACAAGACTACAGTCAAGACACCAGGAAAAATAAGATGAGTCCCATTTCATGCTCATTATATCCCTAAGCGATACTCATGCATTTTTCATTGATGTAACATTTTTCATTGTATTGGTTTTTATATATATGATAATCTCATAACCAAGCAAACCTGCTCGTGCAAATTTGAATGTAAACATTAAGGGGGATAACCAAGTTTTGTACACCCAGACTAATATCAAAGGGATTTAATTTCAACAAAGTGAACACTAACTATAATACAAGATGTCAACATTAGAACAGTGCATTGAATTAGGAATTAGGTTAGGGTATACTGCCGAGACACTTTCAGAATGGGCACAAAAGACGCATTCAGAAAATACTGCACGAGAAGAAGATGCTAATGGAAGCTGAAGAAAAGAAAATGCAACTGCAGGCTCAAGAGAAGAAGATGCAAATGGAGCTCGAAGCTGCGACCAAGCAAGCCCAATTAAACGCAGAAACACAGATAAAACTGAAACAAATGGAAACTGACTCCAACTTAGAAATTTCAGTAAACAAAAGTAGAAGTAAGGAAGAGGAGCAAAAATACAACAAATATAAAGGCTTAGTCAAGCCCTTTTGTTCAGGAGATTCAATAAGCGCATACTTAGAGAACTTCGAGTGTTTGATGACTTACCATAACGTCGCAAAAGTCGACTGGGCATTTATTCTGATGAGAAATTTAGCATTAGAGCCCTTAAAAGTGATAGAGACAGTTCCACAAGACATGAGGAAAGATTACGACTATTTAAAACAAAGAATACTCCAACATTTTTCACTAGACACAGCAGGCTATCAACTACAGTTCTCAAAATTAGCCCCATCACCTAACCAAACTTTCATAGACTACGTGTCTACAGTCCAAGATATTTGTACAAAATGGATAACCTCAGCAAAAACAAATAACAGCCATGATAAACTGAAGGAGCTAATTATAATTGATAAAATTATTAGCACAATACCAACCTTTATTTCTAAATTTTTAAGGCAAATGGATTGTAAAACTATCCAAGAAATAGAAAATAAGGGGAGCGCATATTTCACAGCTAATCGCGATATTTTTCAGTTAAATATGAGCCAAAATGAAACAGCAGCGGTTACAAACACCAAATATTCAAAACCAGATGGAAATAGGTTCAAACAACGCTCTAAGTTCACAAAACCAGTCCTGTGTCAGTATTGTCATCTGAAACACGAACAGTACGCGATGTGTGACAAATCACCGAATTATCCACATCATCTCCAAATGATAGTAGAAAAACAAAAGAACAAAAGGGACGCATATCAGAGAGCAGTTAAATGTTATTTTTGTGCGAGTTATGGGCATTTTTCAGCACGTTGTGATGGGAGAAAGATGATGAAGCAGGCCAATGCCGCATTAATAGATACATCGTCGGATGAAGAAACTGAACAACAGAACGAATGCGACATCCAGAATGAAAGTGCAAATGAGTTAGGTAATGCAGTAGAGATCATTAACACCATCACTGATAACACATGTAACACCTGCAGAAAATTTCAGCTTGATACCACTTTGTTATGCGGCCACACAATCCCATTGTCTAACGAAATGGCCAACGCAGCCTTAACATCAACAGGCAAGTTAAAATTTGCGACAGGTTTTGTCAATAACAAACAATGTACACTAATACAAGATAGCGGGGCGACTCTTTGTGGAATTAAAAGAACATTAGTTAATGACAAAGACTACACACACAAATACGTAACATGTCGCACATTCGCAGGCACCATCGAAAGATACCCCCTAGCACTTGCCGAAATTCCGACACCTTTTATATCAGGATATGGAAGAGATAGGGACTCTCCAGCAATCACCCTGGATTGTTGTACGGGGAAATACAAGAGTTAATAGTGCAAATATATATATGGCCAGGTTCCCATCCACGAAACTACCAAATACCAACTTCATGTGATCCTATGACAGAATTAGTGCAAACTAATTACCATATACTAACCCATAGAAGCGGGGGAGGGGGACCCCTGTCAGAGTCTCACATGGAGTCGGTAGAAACATAAAGATAGAAGGGAATCAGAGAAGGGGCATAACCCCAATACAAGGGAGACACATTCGAATGCTCGAACAATCCAGAGCCTTCGAGAAGCATAGGTCAGTTCGCCTACAGCTCCGTGGACACGCTGACCGCGTGCCAGGACCTGTTCCACGAGAAACCTAAGGAGAGTTACAGCCCGTGTCCGATCGAGACACGTTGGAGGGCAGACACGGACTGGACATCGAAGAAGCAACAGGGTTTACCTTAAGGGGGACTTGATAGCTTAAACCCCAAGTGTATTCAGGGGTCTTATGCATAGATAGCTGATAGAGTTGTTGTTTTGATCATATATTATTGGTTTATTGTAAACTCCAGTGATATGCAATTCGAGGGTTGCTGGCTGCGAAAACCTTTCTTCGCCAGCTTAATGTAACATAATATAAATAAATGATGTTCGATTGTATCTGAACGGAGTTTGTTGCCTGTATGAGCCCGGGTTTCATTCCTCTAGGTATCCAGGACGGTGACATCATCCCTCTTTGACAAGTGGTTGAAAGCGGCAGATGTAAGTTCTGACTTTGAGAAACTAGGTGACCTCATGTTAAGAGATAAACTACTTTCATTGGTACCAGAATAAATGTCCACATTTCTGATAGAGAACAAATGTAAATCTTCCCAGAGATGGGGGAAGCATTCTATAACGCACATCGTGAAATATTTGCTGATGGAGCTCAAACAGAATTGGTTACAGGGGCCAGTGCTAAAGTTCAGAATCAGCGATATCAAGGTACGGCAAATAGATTCTCACAATATAGCCAACAACATAGAGGCAGAGGGCCTTATCACAACTCACACAGAGAATCAGATAGGTCGAGAAAGTTTTTTTTTACACAGTGCCAGCATTGCAAACTTCACCATGGCAGTCTTGAGATGTGTGACAAACATCCGTCATATGATTCTTATCTTAAAAACCTCACTTCTAAGAGGATGACATTATAGTGGATAGCACACTATCTTGCTAGCTTAATGACCCAAATTAAATCCCCAGTCGAGACTGGGTTATTTTGTTTGTTTGCTTTTTAACACAATGATCTAGGGGTTGACTAAGTCTCAGAAATATGGTATCTGAATATCTCTTGGATAAAAAATGTGGTAAAGAAGGGAACTAGTATCAAATGTTTCACGTGTTTAGCGTATTGACATACCTCAAGATCGTATAAGATGAAGAAGACATGGAAGGAAGCTAGTGCTGCATACATTTTCACTAGTAGCGACTCAGACGATGTAGAGGACACACATACAGCCATAGCAGAGACATGTCCCAAGGACACACCATGTGATCTATGTACATAATTCCATGAGGATAGTGGTATCGCGTGTAGCCACAATGTAACAATAAGGAGGCTAATGCGGTTAACATTCAGAATGGTACCCTAAAGGTCCATCAGGTGTGGGTCAATGTATCGCCAACTACATGCGTTAGGGTCACAGCGACGTCCAATATTGGAGTCGACCAAAAGCTCGTGAAGGCTGAAGACTACAGATGCAAAAGTGTTGCCTGTAGAACTTTTGGCGGTACCCTTGAAAGGTACAAGATTGCATGGGTCACGATAATGTCCCCATACTTTGAAGGCAGAGTAAATGCTGCTGTATTACCGAACCCATGTGCCGGTCTCTTAATTGGGAACATTCCGAAGGTTAGAGATTGCACTCATGAGGAAGCGATCCACTGGGAGATCGAGCATACACCGACGAATGCACTCACGAGAGCCCAGGTGCGTCGACAGAAAGAAGAAGACAGTAGGCACCCGACATCCCCACAGACTAGTAGAGACGATACACAAAACACGTTAGTACTGACAATTGACCTAGCCACAGAGCAGAAGCAGGACACCACATTACAAACATGTTTTAAGAATGTGCACAAACCTGCCAAACAAGCGAAACATGGTAAATGGGAATTTATATTAGACAATAATATACTCACCAGGCGATATAGCGAAGGAGCAACACTCCTTTTACAAATAGTGCTGCCGAGCAAATATCGCGACGAGGCACTAAAACTCGCTCATGACTCCCCATTTGCAGGTCACATGGAGATAGCCAAAACGACAAACAGAATTGTGGCGCAATTTTATTGGCCTGGCTATTGCAACGACATTACTAAACATGTCCGTTTATGTGGTCTATGTCAAAGGACCACACCAAAAGGGAAACATCTTAAGGCACCAGTGCAACAAACTGATCTGGCATCTCGACCTATCCAGAAAATAGCGGTCGATATTGTTGGTCCTCTCAATATAACAACAGATCGAGGCAATATATTTATTTTAACGATGATTGATCTATGTTCTATATGGCCAGAGGCAATTCCACTAAAATCCATCACATCTAGATCCATCCTAGATTCATTTTTGTATATCGTCAGTAGGATAGGGTTCCCATTATATATACTTTCTGAATAGGTAGTCAATTTATTTCTACAGCTACCCAAGCAGCAATGAAGTTGCTGAACATACCACAAGTATTCAGTTCCCCGTATCACCCAATGACAAATTGGGTCAATGAAAATTTTAACGGGGTTCTCAAACGAACTCTTGTAAAGGTTGCGGCTGAACGACTCAAAGATTGGGACGTCCTGTTGCCAGCAGTACTGTTCGCGTACCGAGAGGTGCCGCAAGCGAGTACAGATTTTTCCCCGTTCGAACTCGTTTATGGAGTGAATCCACGTGTCCCGCTGACATTATATAACGACATGCTTACAAAGAAAATACATGACCACCCGGAAAGGGATGCGTATGACATGGTAACGCAATTAAGAGACAAAGTAATGTCAGCACGTCAAATCGCTAAATCCGCACTGGAAAAGTCAAGGGGGAAATACAGGCAATACGACAACAGAAAGGTCAAAACAATAGTCTTGAGGGAAAAAGAAGAAGTCCTACTCTTATTACCCGACCCTAGAGATTGTCTCGGCATTTCATGGCAGGGTTCATTTAAAGTTGTTAGGAAAATTAGTGACGTAGACTATTTAATAAATGTCAAGGATAAAGACAAAATATTCCTCATTAACATGCTGAAACCATACACAGAGCGCAATACAGACAAAACACAGACTGTTGATCAAATACCACACAGAATAGCAGCAGCATGTTGGGTTATTAATGAACAGCAAGAAGATGCTATAGCACAACAAATACCAACACCAGCCATTAATGTTAACGATAATTGGCGAGCTGTTCAGGTCAATAAGAACTTAACATCGCAGGATAAATACAAATTAACGACAGCGATACAACAGTTTAGTGAAATTTTTTCATATAAGCCGGGGCAAACTGCATTGATACAACACAAGATCACGTTGTTATCCGATATTCTCGTTAAAGTTAAACCATATCCGATTCCAGTCCATTACTTGGAAAAGGTCACATCGGAAATTTCCGAAATGGATCAGTGCGGTATAATTATAAAATCGACTTCTAACTACTGTTCTCCGTTGGTAATCGTGAAAAAGAAGGATAATTCGTTGCGCATTTGCGTCGATTACAGGAAAGTGAATGCTCTAACGCTCAAAGATGCTGAACCAACGCCAAATATCGATGAGTTGATCGATGGCATGGCAAAGTCCAAAATCGTCTCCAAGATAGACCTCACGAAGGGATATTGGCAAATCCCCATGGAGAAAGATTCCATGCACATCACTGCTTTAGCCACTCCATTAGGTCTATACGAGTGGGCATACCTTCCGTTTGGTTTACAGAACGCACCGAGTACATTTATGCGGATGATGCGAAAGTTACTTCACGGTATTACTAATGTAGCAACTTATATGGATGATATCTGTATACATACCTCGGATACAGACACACATGTTAAAATCTTAAAATAGGTTTTCCAAAGAATCCAACAAGCTGTTCTTAAGGCTAAACCTAGCAACATTGAAATAGGGTTCACTGAAATTTAATTTCTTGGTCATAGAATTTCTGATGGGTTCCGTAAAACAGACCCACAGGTAGTCACCAAAATTCTAAATATTAAACCTCCAACCACAAAAAAAAAAGGAAGTTAGAAGTGTTTTGGGACTCATAAATTACTTCTAGTTGCACTTTATTGAATTGTGTGTGTGGATTAGCTTTCCCTACTAGCAGTGCCCCTCGCCCTCAAGCGAACCTACTCCGACTTCTGAGATACTTGTAATTTACGTCCCCATAACAAGGAGAATTCAACATTTTAGTCAAACCGACCGGTGTATGTGTTGAACTCTCCACCTCGGCATCTCCTGTTTGATATTGAACTTACTTGAATACGTTCTTGAGTCCTCATTTTTACCCTGAGTGCCATTAAGAAATGGGGCACACACCAGGGCAGGCACATGGTTTCATCCATATCAGCAGAGACCCTCATGGCCAAACAGCAGCCGCAGAATATGCCACACAGACCTAATTTAAGACAGCAAATAATCATTTAGTTGTAAAAGGGTAATTTATATTGCATATAATCACTTCATTGTAAAAAAAAAAGGTTGTTTATGTTGTGAATAATCACTTCGTTGTAAAAATGTCATTTACATTGCAAATAATCATTTCGTTGTAAAGAGGTCGTTTATATTGCAAATAATCATTTCGCTGTAAAAAAAAAAAAAAAAAAAAAAAAGAAGGTAATTTATTTGGCAAATAATCGTTTAGTTGTAAAAAAAAAGCGATCATTTAAAATTGCAAATAATCATTCGTTGTAAAAAAAAAAAAAAAGGCCATTAATATTTCAGATAATCGCTTCGTTGTAAAAAGAATTTATATTGCAAATAATCACTTCGTTGTGAAAATAATCTATATTGCAAATAATCAGTAAAGATACAACTTGGTCCAATAACTGATACTGCCTCTGAGGCGAGAACTGATATGTTTTCACATATACTTCCTTTCTTCTTTGTTTTTCTGCCCTGTATCCTTCATTGGGACAATTGCCCTCAACCAACGCATGATAAGCCGATATTTTGCTATCTCATGCAGCTCCATCCGTGTCTTACCAATATTGTTCATCGCTGGCTGCAATTCTCTTTTTGTGTGTTTTAGATCTCCCGTTATTTCGCTTGCCTAGTGAATTCCAGACTGGAGAGTGTCTAGTTATATTGCCTTTATACTTTCTCAGCTTCCTACCCAGCGCCAGCGTCATTTCTTCATCTCTTGGTTCACTGGACTGTGTTTAGTTCTCTCCATGAGCTTTAGATTGGTGATTCTGTCATCCTACTTTAGTCCTACTGGTGATTCTGTCATACTACTTTAGTCCTACTATTGTGCGCAGCCACCAATGAACGAATACTTAAAGTTTATTAGTAACTTTGTTAGCTGTTCTCCATTTTTCTGATACATACAGTAGTATCGATTTAACATTTAGTTAAAATTTCGAAGTTTTCGCATATTTTTGCCACAACATAATTAAGTTGGGTGACCAGTTCTCTTCTCCGTCGTCTTTCATTCCCAAGCAATTCCCAGAAAAGTTTCCGTTACCCATTTAATTAGGTGTGAAGACCCTAGAGTCCAACTGGCAGGGAGAAAAGAATCCTGGCAATGCTTGAAATTGAACCCTGTCACTTTCTGGCAAGCAGGTGTCATAAACACTATAATATCGCGACGCCTATTTGTTTTTCAATATCATAATATTCATCACGGGTGATATTTTATGACTTATTCAGTCTTCATTTATCGGAAAAACAAATAGTTTCGCCATATTAGTCTCTGTTGTCTAGTTGTATGACAGAGCACTCAGCCGTAAGGACTAGTTGATTTTCTTTAGGGAACGGTTTTCTTTCCCTTCCTTCACACGCATTAGACACTGTCACTGCAGGAAATGCCAGTAAAGACTACATGTCATGGCAGGGTATATTAGCCCTAATCCTTGGTTAGCAAATGGTCTAGGATCCAAATTCTAATGGGCGGACAGTTAGAGCATTGCTTTGCTTGCTTGCTTGCTTGTGTTCGCTGGCTGTGAACTCCAGCGTAAAGTCCTGTATGTCGGATGAATACATCCTGTTGTCCAACATCAATGTGATGTCATACCGGACCTGAGGTTTGCATGGGTATCCGTTGTCCCATGCCTGGCTTATTGGTGTGCAGAATGGTGGTTCCTCGCCATGCAGGCAGATACTCTCCGACTTCGGAGGAATCATCGATCCTACTGATGTTAGCCAGGTCCCCGAAGGGACCTGTTGCCCAGGACGCACGGCGTGGACGTGTCAGCAGGTCTTGGCTAGTATAGATCCCTGCCATGGTGCTTGGAAACACCTCTGCGTCCCATTGCTTTGCTGATATGACAGCTTCTGCAGCTAGTCTTGATGCAGACGTATTGGTGTAACCTTTCATCTAGAGTAAACTAGGCACGCCGAGAGAGGGATCGTGCTGCATGGGCGACACTTGGTTTCTACAATTCAGCCCCGGCTTTGTGTTTTGAAGAGGGATAACTCTATCCCTTGTCCCCGCCATGGGCTGTAGCTACTATGCCTTTTTGAAGCACAATGTCCCTTTAGTTTATATGTGGTGTGGTCGATATTACACCGGCCACCTTTCCTTCCCAAAACATTTTCTAGTATCCATTTTAGGCTAGATCGTCGTGGGAGTCAAAGTCAATTTTAAAAATCCGTCTAGACACGAATTTGAACCCATGACCATCGGAAGTTCAGATAAGAGTTACAGTGGCCCCCAATATATTTCCTGCTACTATAATAAAACTGTCTCAACTCGCTATTGCCAAATTACGCATGATATATGATTGGCTCTTCGTTTTGAGTCCCAACAATCGTGTAATGTGATCTCTTGACATATTACATTTGCTCACAGCCTACAACAGCAATTGACCTTTTCCATTGGCCACTTCCATTGTATAGTTAGTCACTTTGAATGTAATGCACTCCTGATTTTGTGATAATAGTTATTTGCCTCTTAGCATATTTGCTGTAAAATATTTATGGCTGAAAAGGTTAAAGCTTGTAGAAAATTGATCTTTTTTTTTTTAAATTAGTGATAAGTGAAAATCACCATCCTGGCACTCCAGAGGTCAATGGGTGCTCCAATCTCTTCCACAACACCTCAGCCAGGGCATATCGATGGATCGCACCAGGTAGTATAGATAAGACAGTCGGGTTGCTTTCAGTGTACAGTTACAACACAGATGTATTGCGCCTCTGTCCCTAGAGACGAAGAATGGCGTTATATGGTATGTAGAAAGGCGGGCCTTAAAATGGTTTATGGCGGTTTATAAAGAGGTTTATAAACCTCTTAAGAAGGTGTATGGCGGCCCTTACTAACTTCTTATCAAGACCGTGTGAAGCTTTACATGTATTTTAAGTAGGTCAGCATATGTGTGTTTGCTGTGTGTGTGTGTGTGTGTGTGTGTGTTGGTCTGTCTGGCTACTTGCCTGTCGTCAGGAATCCGCAAGCGTATATCGACGGTCTCTATGCTAAAGGCTATGATATATATCACATTGTCTGCGTCTCAATCTTTGCCTCTGTCTGTCTGTGTGTATATGTGTGTTGCTACGTGCCTGTGCGTGTGCATGTTCTACGTAATACCATGGATGTATGAGTGGATGGATGGATGGGTGGAGGGTGGAGGGGTGGAGGGGTGGGTGGATGGACGGATGGATGGATGGATGGATAGATGGATGGATGGTTGGAATAAGGGGTGGATGGATGGATGGATGGAACGAACGAACGAACGAACGAACGAACGAACTTTATTTTCAAATGGTTAAGAATTGGGCAAGAAGGCCCGTCTAACATTCTGCCCTTCTATCACTCTCTTTCATACATTATTTCATTCACACATCATTCAAGGCTAACAGAGAACAGTAACAATATAAAAGATATGCATTATAAAGGCATGGGCAAAATGCGAACATCAAAACTACACGACACAGTAAAATTAGATAATGGTCTGACACTTGTTATTAGCCATGTGGAATATACTGGCCAACCAAAAGGGGACTGGCTGTTATACTAGGGTTTTGTTATTATTATTATTATCTCTATTATTAAGGGGGAAGATAACCCGTACTGAGATAGTGTTCAAGTAATTTGCGATTATATGAATAGGGATTGGTGATGTCTTTGATTTCTTGTGGAAGATTGTTCCACAGCTGAGCTGCAGAGTACGTTAAGCTTGTTTTGTATAAGTCAATCCTAGGCTTCGGAATGTGTAATATATTTAAACGTTTACTGTGTCTAGCATTATATTTAAACAATGGCCAAAGGTAATTTGGGGCATTCCGATGCAGGATTTTGTGAATTAGTTTAGCTTTATTGAAAAGCAGGCGTTTGCGGAGTGGTAGTAACTGAAGGCGTTTATACAGGCTAGGATTGTCAGATAAATGTTTGCTATAAATTAGACTCATTGCCCGTTTCTGGAGTGAGTAAAGTCGCTTGGTGTTTGAATTAGAACAACCGTCCCAGATTGTAGAGCAGTAGTCAAAGTGTGTCTGTATATGAGAAGTATAGAATAGTTTCCTTGTGTCCTCATCAAGGAAGTTTTTAATTTTGGCGAGTTGGTAGACTTTTTTCGCTGTTTGTTTAATAAGCGCTTGAACGTGGGAATTAAAGGTTAGGTTTCTATCAATGATTATACCTAATGTTTTGTGCTCAATTACACTTTCTACTGGCACGTTATCGATGTGAAGTTGAAGTGATGTGTGTGAGCTTAGAGTTTGAAGTCTTTGTCTGGTTGTTAGTAGCATTGATTTTGTTTTAGTGATGTTAATTTGCATACGGTTTGAATAGCTCCACCTAACTACATTATTTAATTCTTGTTGTAAAGGATGGATTGATGGATGGATAGATGGATGGATGGATGGATGGAGGGGTGGGTGGATGGATGGATGGATGCTAGTATATATGTTGCAGGACCGTGTGTATGTACTCGAGGTTGCTCAAGCCACATACACTTTTAACTTATTTTACTTAAAGGACGCTCTTACGCACCCTATAACGTATTGGGTATGTGGTGCTAGATCCATATTGTATAGACCATTCAACCAACCATATTGTATAGATCATTCAACCCACCATATTGTATAGACCATTCAACCCACCATATTCTATAGGCCATTCAGCCCGCCATATTGTATAGATCATTCAACCGACCATATTGTATAGACCATTCAGCCCGCCATATTGTATAGACCATTCAGCCCACCATATTGTATAGACCATTCAGCGCGCCATATCACGCCGGCCACTTTCACCCCCAAAGTCATGCCCTGGTACCCATTCTCGACAGGGACGACCTGTGAGCAAACATTGATTTTTAAAATCCCTCTTCGTTACGAATTAAAGCACGTGACCACTCGCTGATCGAGAGGGGGAGGTTGGCCAAACGGCTGAAATTATGGGTTCTCCTTCGGGAGACCCGGGTTGGAATCCTCAGTCTCGGGAAGGTTAACCCGTCAACAAATGCCTGCTGAAGTCGGATGTGTCGGCCTAACGGCGCAAGAAAGCAGCTCTGCTGTAAACAGGCACAACGCAATCCCATCCGAAAAACTATCCGGATGAACGCAGCAGAAGAAGAAGAATTGTCAGTAAGGTGTGCATTTTTTTTTGTCGGGGGCTAAAAGCAAACCCTAATCTGCACAGTTCGCGGAGACTGCACTAGCCTGGGGGTCTTAATTCCTCAGGCTAACGACCCCACCTGTCCTATACCGCAAGGTACTAGAGGCAGTCAATGACAGACAAACCATCTATCATCAGGCAAGCGCTACTGCTGTTATACCGTACACAATATACTATTTACTATATCTTATGTTTTTAAGGTTGTTAGGGTTTATAGGCAAATTTTGCAGAAGGTAGTTTGCCGTTGCTTTCCTTCTGGGCAGTGAGAGAACAATAATGGAGGGGTTTATGCCCGGGAAGAGAGGAAGAAGAAGGCCAAAAAGTAGATGGGTTCAGAATGTGGTAGATGATCTCCAGATGGGTGTACCGGAAGCATGGCATCTCGCTTATGACCGGGAAGTTTTCTGGAAGGTTGTTATGGGAGCGAAGGTCTGCAAAGGAATGCTATTGAATGAATGAATATATTTTTAAGCCACCTCTTTAAGAAGGGGTTATGAATGCTGTTCGTAATCCCGCATACCCCGTTCGAAACACAAATGGTTTCCATACAATGGTATTAGTACGGGTCGTTAAGAAAGCAAAGACAAACTACAGAACGTAAACTTGCCCAGGAATCACCAACAGCCTAAATATGCTGGAGTTGACTGCTACGTCCTGTAAATGATATGCAACAAACTATTAACTTACAGACTTCCATGTCGCTACAGCATTCACAAATGCCAGTACTCCAGTGTCGAACCCCCACGGCAGCCGCCGGCTGTTGTATGATCACGGTTGTGTTTGTGTGACTGGCTGGCTGGGTTACTTGAGGGTACGGGTTGTAGGGCCCCTGGTGACCTCCTGGCTGGTTCTGTTGCATCGGATAGGTGGATGACATCTTGGGACACTAGAATCTATCATACGGAAAGCACAAGGTACACATTATTTACCCCAATAGGTTAAGTATGTAATATCTAGTAATTTTGTTTAAAATTGCGTGTCATTTGCAGGACATTGCAATCACATCCAGTCCTGGAGGTTAGCGTCGCATAATGGAAAGGAGAGCTCGCTCTTAAACTTTCGGTTTGCTGATGTCGTGATAGAAGTAGTAACACGTGTGTGACTACGCTTTAATTCAAAGCGAGCGAATGAAAATAAAAGAAGAAAACATCCAGCTCTTATTTTATATTATTATGTTTGGGATTAACTCCACAGCTTTACGTTCAGTAGTTTACCAGCCAACAACAAAACATTCATTCATTCATTCATTCATTCAATCATTCATTCATTCATGCATTCATTCATATTCTACAATGCCCCGATAACCGCATCACGCATAATAATATACCAAAGTACTGAACTGCATTTGCCTCTTTATATTGGATTTTGGAATTATGAAAAGGCATTTGACAGCACTGACAGACAATCCCTTTGGATGCTGATGCGGTACTATGGGATGCCACAGAAAATTATTAACTTAATAATGGTAACATATGAAGATATGAAAGGCAGAGTCCTTCTTGGGCGAAAACTGATAGATACATTTGGAAGAAAAACAGGAGTACGGCAGTGGTATGCCTTTTGTCACCATTAGTGTGTTAACTGACATCTGACTATAGACTGGGTTATGAAGACACCATGATATGACATTCTCATTGTAACAAATGCAAGAAAAATGCCGTGAACAGAATCAGTCTCTGTTTATTGCCTTCATCGACCTCACAACGGCATTTGATTTGGTCAGTCGTGAGAGTTTGTTCAAGGCACTAAAGAAGATTGGCTGCCCACCAACTCTTCCATCCATTGTGGAATCGTTCCACACAGGCATGAAGGGTATAATCAAGTTTGATGGTGCAACTTCAGAAGAGATTGAAATCAAGAGTGCAGTTAATCAAGGTTGCGTACTAGCTCCCACCCTCTTTGGAATATACTTTTCACTTCTACTGAAATATGCCTTTCGTTGGGAGGCTCTGTGGCGAAGTGGTCAAGCCGTTTGACTCGTGATCCGAAGGTTGTGGGTTCGATTCTGGGCCGCGTCATTCGGTTTACGAGTTAAATGTTTCGGAGACTCCTGTGGGTCGTCGCTAAAAGCTACGGAGTTCGTGCTTTGTGCGACGCTTTCCGTGATGCGGAAAGAGACAGAGCCATATGGGATAAAACCCGGTGCAATGAAGTTGACCCTGTCGACTTTTAAGCGACTTTATGCCTTTCGTGTCAGGATGGTGGTATATACATTCACTCACGCTAAGATGACGACCTCTAAAATGCTTAGAGATTGAAGGCCAAGACGAAAATTAGGAGGGTACTGATCAGAGAGTTGCTTTTTCAGATGTGCTGCAATTACGACCCACTCTGAGGAAGAATTACAACGTCTACTATCTGCATTCTGTAATGCTTGTTCTGAATTTGGATTAATAATTAGCCACAGGGTGCATATGGGGTACCATCAATCTTTATTAACGACGCCAAACTGGAGACAATAGACCATTTTACATATCTAGGATCAGAGGTAAATAGAAAATTATCCCTAGATCAGGAAATCATTATTAGGATTGGTAAGGCAGCAACAACAATTAATAGATTACCAAAAAGAGTCTGGGAGAACAGGAAGCTTACAGCCTTAAGAAAAGTCCTTGTCTATCAAGCCTGTGTTCTTAGTACTCTTTTTGTCAGTGAAGCCTGGTCAACTTACACTAAGAGGAACGTTTAAACAGCTTTCATATGCGGTGTCTGCGAAGAATACTTGATATTAAGTGGTAAAACAAAATCACAAATACTGAAGTATTGTAAAGACTGGATTGTGTGACGGTTTATACCATGCATATATACTCCGTCTTCGCAGATTTGGATATACATGTTAGGACGATGGATGATGGTAAAATACCAAAGGGCATCTTTTTTTTTTTTATTACAGGTAGGTAAGAGATCTCGCGGTCGACCTCTGTTACGATACAAAGATGTGTGTAAGCGGGACATGATTGATACAGGCATTGATAATGCACATTAAGAGCACGTCGCCGCTGAACGTGTTGCATGGAGGGTAATTATCAGAAATGGAATAAAGGCAAAGGAGAAAATGGTTGCAGATAGGTTACACACTGAGCGTGTGAGACGCAAGATAGTGCACGATGGTGGAATTGGTCATGTGTTCACATGCATCCTTTGTGGACGAACATTTACACAGTGCGAATTAGTCTGATCAATCACATTCGCGCCCACCATGGTTGTAATTATGTCTTTTTGAAGCACAATGGAACACAGTATCGTCTGTCAAGATGACAAGATGCCAATACATGAAGATAACAGTAACTACCGTCACAAAGGAATTCAATGTACTCTACCAAAGCAACTTGAAGATTTGGACTTCGCCAACGACATTGCACTCCTGTCACACACACACACACAAACACACACACACACACACACACACACACACACAGACACACACACACACGTAATCAAATGCAGGAAAAACTAATCACACTTGAAGAGTTGTCACAACAATTCAGTCTAAAAGTTCATTGTTAGTTAGTTAGTCTTTCCTCTTGAGCCTAAGTCGGCGCATAGGGCAGAAGTCATGGCTCTCCATGTCTGGCGGTTCGCTGCTACCTGTAGTAGATCTTGGATGTTCACTTGACCGTTGAAAAGTTCTTAGTCGTAAGACAAAAATAATTAAACCAAACAAATAACAACCTGATCTCCTTTTGTGAAACCTTACTGTAAGAGGCGGTATCGTATACCTATTTGAGAAACAATTTAGACAAAAATGGAGGAACAAAAAAAAAACATATTAAAATAATACAAAAGGCAAGACGTGCTTTCACAGTTACTAGGAAATGTGTGAAAGTCAAAGGAAGTTAAACTTAGTATCAAACTAGAAATTTTAACACCTTTGTTAAATGGATAGCGGCTGGCCGGTTCGCTATGAATGTCCGAGGTTCGAATCCTCGGTAAGGTGTGGATGTTTTTTTTTTCTATCAGGGATCAAAATGAACACCCTAACCTGCACAGGTCGCGGCTACTGCACTAGCCAGGCGGCCTAAATTCCTCAGGCTCAAGACCCTCCTACCCTACACCGCAAGATACTATAGGTAGTAGATGACAGATGACAGACAGTAAAATCGGTACTACTGGATGGGTGAGAAACACGGAGAACAAGTAAAAGATTTACAAATAAACTACAAAATTTCAGTAATTAGTGTCTGTGTAAAATAATGAGAATAAAATTGTGTAACAGAATAGTCAATGTAGAGCTCACAGATAGCACTAAACACATTCTAGAGAACCAAGAAGAGGGAGAAGATACTAACACTGGATAGGACAGGCACTGAGAAACCCTGAAGACAATATAACTAGACACTCTCTTGTCTGGAATCCACATGGTGGATGAAATAACTGGAGACCCAAAACACTGGGCGAAGAAAATTAGAGAGATGAATAATATTGGGAGAATATGGATGTAGCTGATTGAGATAGCTTGGTTTGGCTGAGAATCTTTGCCCTAATGAGGTATAAAGGGGAGGAGAAGATATTTGTCATTGCTTTCTGAACGAGATATCAACGCTTGAAGTCCAACTGACCGGCCTGCTGAATGAATCTACCTTGCCGCCGTCAAAAGATATAGTGAGGTTAGCATGGCTGAATGGATAAGTGCCGAGATAGCGGTTCAACCCCTACAAAAGTCAGCTGTACTAAAATGGTGACTTCTCTTCCTTGACTTAGGGACATTAGTTAGAGTGGGTTCACCTGATGACAAGGGCCACTGGTAATAGGGAAAGCTAATGCACAAGCAAAAGTCAGTCCGGGGAACTTCAAGTAGTAGCACGTGTATAGACTCCGCCTGAGTTCAAATCGAGTTTGGAAAATAGAGATAGTTGAAGCCGATCCTGATGTGCGAAAATAAGTCATGCACAATTGGCAGAGTATTGATGGATTAAATAGAAGCTACAGAGATGTGGATTTATTGAAGGATAATGATAACACCGTGGACAGATTAAACAGCGTATTGAGAGAGGTTTCTGAAGCTTGTGTATTTAAATTCATTTAAGGTACACATTGTTTTAAATTACTTTGTGACTTAGACCACATTCAACTCAGAAACCCTTCGCCATTGCTTCCAAGCTCCGCCTAAATTTATCGGTCACATTCCTAGATACAGGACAGGTTCTATAAAACATGTCAGTGCTAATTTTTTCCTGACATTTAATTAGAGTGTAGGTTAGGCAAACTTTTAGATAATTAAGAGTCCGCGCTGTGAGTTATAAAGTTAGCTGCATTTTCTTTAAAGGACGTAGCAGTCAACACCAATATTTTTTGACTCTTCATGATTCCTGGGCCATTGCTTTCTGAACGACCCACACCCATACCATTTCATAAAAACCCAACATAAGGCGGTATGCTGCCAAATCGCCCACAGCTGTGTTTCGAACGCGGGTATGCAAGTTTACGAATTGCGCCCGTAACCACTTTACCACGGAGCTGGCTCTGAGTTAGATAATTTAAAAAAAAAAAAAAAAAAATAACTTCAGGATGAACTAAATAAAGCAAGATAGCCACAATTGTAACAAACAAGAGAAATAAAACTTAAGACTTTGATTTTTAATATAATGCTGTTGATTTACATCCACGTTAATATACTTAGAATGTTCTG
>OY992887.1:42397116-42627116 GCA_963921405.1 Cepaea hortensis | reverse complement strand
ACAGGAAACACTAAATATGATTTGTGTACATTGAGTAATGACAAAGAAATACAAAACAAATTCACCATAGAAGTACTGAACAGATTTTATATATTGTCTGATCTAGAGATATTACTCCAGGATGTGGATGATCAATGGGAAATGTTGAAGAATTCAATCAGTTTGGCTGCAGAAACAACTATTCCAAAATTAAAGAAGATGGGTCGTAAGAAATGGATGACAGAAGAAATTTTACACCTAATGGAAACAAGAAGACTGAACAAAAATAATTCTGCCAAATATGAAGAAATTCACAGACAAGTCAGAATATTATGTAAGGAGGCAAAAGAAGCATGGCTTGAGGAAAAGTGCTTAGACATTGAAAAACAACACAACAGTCAAAATACCAAATTAGTGCACAAAAGAATTCAGGAACTTACTAATTAAAGAACAAGTACATCAACACGCTGTCTAAAAACTAAAGATGGCAAAATCATAATAGAAAAAGATCAGATTCTACATGTATGGACAGATTATGTGAAAAAACCTTTATAATGATAACAGAGAGGAACAGTATGATATTAGATTTAATAATGAAGGACCGCCAATTTTGAAGATGGAGGTTCGAAATGTTCTTAAGCTTATGAAAGCTGGCAAGGCCCCCTGTGCAGATAACATCACAACAGAAATGATTAAAACTTTAGAAGAATTTGGACTAGAGCAAGTCACCAAACTGCTGAACACATTATATGATACTGGAGATATACCTTCTGAATTATGTAACTCTGTATTTATTACAATCCCAAAGAAATCAGGAGCCTTGGAATGTGATCACCATAGAACAATTAGTATAATGAGTCACATCACAAAGATTTTGCTACGAATTACCATGCAAAGAGTGAGGAAGAAAATGCAACCTGAAATAGGGGAAGAACAATGTGGGTTTGTAGAAGGAAAGGGTACAGTAAATGCTGTGTATATGCTGCGAACAGTTATTGAACGTTCTATAGAAGTAAACAAGGATATACATCTTTGCTTTATTGATTACACAAAGGCTTTTGATAGAGTTAGACTTGTCAACATGGTAGATATGCTTGCAGATCTACAAATTGATGGGAAAAACATTAAACTTATAAAAAACATATTGGAAACAACAAGCTACCGTAAGGATTGATAATGAAGCGGGACAATATCAACCTATTAAGAGAGGTACATTAAGGGATGTGTAATGTCTCCAGATCTTTTTTTCCATATACAGTGAAAATATTTTCAAAAATGTAAAAGATATAAATGGAATCAGCATTGGAGGACGAAACATCAATAACATTAGATATGCAGATGATACAGGATTGATTGCAGACAATGTACAAGATCTACAACAATTAGTAGATGTGGCTGTTGTACACAGTGAGCAGGTGGTGTTGGAATTAAATTGTAAGAAGACACAGGTTATGGTCGTCACTAGGAA
Source organism: Cepaea hortensis (assembly GCA_963921405.1). NCBI lineage: Eukaryota > Metazoa > Mollusca > Gastropoda > Stylommatophora > Helicidae > Cepaea > Cepaea hortensis. The sequence continues at coordinate 42,625,669 of OY992887.1, read as the reverse complement.
GAACGAAGTACCACAATGTAATATACAAGTAAATGGAAATATTCTTCAACAAGTGAATCGGTACAATTATCTCGGAATAGTCATAACATCTGATGGGAGATGCTTTGAAGAGATTAGAACAAACATCGCCATGGCGAAAGAAGCCTTTAGCAAGATGGAAACCTTTCTTACCAATAGAAAGATGTCAATTGAAACGAGAAAAAGAGTATTGAGGGGATACATAGAGCCTGTTCTTTTGAATGGATGTGAAACTTGGACAATGTGCAGTCAAGCTGAAAAACATCTGATGGCTGCAGAAATGTGGTTTCTGAGGAAAATGCAAAGAATACCATGGACAGACAGAAAAACCAATGACTAAGTACTACAAGAGACAAATGAAAATCGTAAATTGATTAGAAAAATTAGACGTAGACAGTCAAAATTTGGTGGACATGTTATGAAAAGAAATGGATTGGAGAACTTAGTGACAACTGGCAAGATCGAAGGGAACAGACCAAAAGGAAGACCGAGAGGAAAATACCTGGATGGCTTGGCCACATGGCATGGACGAGACAGGAACACTGAGCTGATCAACGACGCTGGTGATCGAGTGAAATGGCGAGTCATGACCGCCCACGCTTTCCGACATGGCACATGATTGATTGAAGGATATTCTACGAAAAATGTTATCACAGGAGGCATATACACGTTTCTTTCAATCATCATCATCATCATCATCATCATCATCATCATCATCATCATCGCAGGGGCAAACACAGCAGGAAATAGCTACAGAAACTGAAGAGGAGTTGTCTGACTGGGATTTGGCAGATCTGGAATAAACTTCATTCTAATATTCAATGATAATAATAAAGTATAATGTGCTACTTTATAACATTCTTAATGAATACCGCCAGTGCTTGTTTTAGCGCTTTCCCAAAACATATTATTTTAATTTAGTGCTTTTTTTGGCTCGAGAGTAGTTTTGATTGGGATTTGGCAGGTCTGGAATAAACTTCTATGTAATATTATGAAGTGATAATAATAAATTATAATGTGCTACCTTGTTAAATTTGTAATAAAAACTGTTGTGCTTTGTGTTTGTGCTTTCCAAAAAAATTTGGTGATTTTCGATGCTTTTTTGGGTCGATTTTGGTGCTTTTTCATCAGAAGGAGATGGCAACACTGGTTCTATCCTATGTGGCTCGGACTCTTTCCACAGAGCGGGCTGCCGAAAGTCTCCATAGAACGTTCAGGCTAAAGTCTCAACAGAACGGTCTAGCTAAAGTCTCCAAAGAGCGGTCTGGCTAAAGCCTGCACAGAGCGGTCTGGCTAAAGTCTCCACAGAGCGGTCTGACAGAGAGGTCTAGCTACAGTTTCCACAGAGCGGTCTAGCTAGTCTCCAAAGAGCGGTCTGACTAAAGTCTCCACAGAGCGGTCTGGCTAAAGTCAACATATAGCGACATGCCTAAAGACTCTACAGTGGGTGAACTCTGTAGCTATGGCGACGAACCGCCCCCTTCCCCAGCCCACAAGCCTCCAGAAGTCTTTCGTGGACCTAGTAAAGGAATCCAGGAGGCCTACAAACGCTCAGAGAAGAGAATTACAGACAAAGATGAATAATATTGGAAGGACATAATAGCTGCAGCAGATAGCAACAGATAGGACGGTATGGCGTCGTTTGGTGGAGGACCAATGGGCGATAAAAGGCAGACGACGACGAAGAAGAAGAAGAAGAAGAAGAAGAAGAAGAAGAAGAAGAAGAAGAAGAAGAAGAAGAAGAAGAAGAAGAAGAAGAAGAAGAAGAAGAAGAAGAAGAAGAAGAAGAAGAAGAAGAAGAAGAAGAAGAAGAAGAAGAAGAAGAAGAAGAAGAAGAAGAAGAAGAAGAAGAAGAAGAAGAAGAAGAAGAAGAAGAAGAAGAAGGAGAAGAAGAAGAAGAAGAAGAAGAAGAAGGAGGAGAAGAAGGAGAAGTAGAAGAGTATACAACGCATTGGCATTAAATTACGAGTTACATGTTAGCCAGCATTGGTGTGTAGAAGTGAAACACACAATGCAGAAAATACACACATGGAATGAGTCACATTATGTAATTATTTTTCATGCAGTGTTTTATAATTTCTCATACTTCTGTCTTTCACTTCTACACCTTTTTTTCTGCGTTCGCTCGCTTTGAACTCATACTTTGTCCACAGGCGTGCTACTGCTTCTAGTGCTTCAGACTGATTTTTGCGGGTGGCTTATCTTTCCTATTATCAGTGTCCACCACTTTTAGGAGAAACCACTCCGGCTTCTGAGGTGCTTGTAATTTGCGTCCCCATGTTAATGACGAGAAGTCAACATTGTATTCCAACTGGCTGGCGTATGGGTGCGCATCAGCACACCTTAAGTTTAAGAGCGAGCGAATGCAAACTTTAAAAAAAAATGCTACCGAGTCTGGTGACTATTGACGGCGCTTCACGGTAAATAGTTTGTTGCATGCACATCCTTTACAGGACGTCGCATTTAACCCTAGCTTTTTTGGGCTGTTAGTTATTTCTTGACAAGATTTAGTTCGGTAGTTTGCCATTCGTTTCTGAAGGACCGACCCTCATATCATTGTATTAATACCAGTGCAAGTAAATGCCAATAGTAACATAGTAAGAAAGAGCACGAAATGCTCCTGCTGAAAAGATTATTATGCATACATAAATTAGGGGCGCGAATCGCTATCGCTGAAGAGAGGCCTTGGTATGGAAATGTCAACACCTTAAGAGATAGGGCATTTTTCTTCTCGTTTCATTCGTTTGACATTTGTCTATAACTACAATGTTGTCACTTGTTTGAGATAGGGCATCATATTGTAGCTCTGTGTTTATATACGTTCTCGTGTATGTTGTGTCTGCAGGCAGCCCATTCACGCTATATTTTGTATAATGTCTTTGTGAAGAAAACGGGCGATTCTGTTTCTGATTTTCACGCAGGAATGCACACCTACCACTGTGGAATGTTGTTATGTGTAAAGTGGTTGTTTAGCAACCCCGTTTACATATTATAGCATAGGTCGGCCACATAAAATGGTAAAGTGGTTTGAAAAGAACAGCGATGAAAGGCATGGTGTCTGGGAGAAGAGGCAGGGGTCAAGCAGCACGAGAAACATATAGAAAGAACATTGCTGACCACGTTGGACAAGACAATGTACGGGGTAGGTGAACTGGTTAGGGATCGAGGGTTTATCTGAGAACCGTGATGAAGCGTCGTTCTGCCAAGGACCTCACCAAATAATGATTCTCCATTCTTCTTCTTCTTCTTCTTCTTCTTCTTCTTCTTCTTCTTCTTCTTCTTCTTCTTCTTCTTCTTCTTCTCCTCCTCCTCCTCCTCCCCCTCCTCCTCCTCCTCCTCCTCCTCCTCCTCCTCCTCCTCCTTCTTCTTCTTCTTCTTCTTCTTCTTCTTCTTCTTCTTCTTCTTCTTCTTCTTCACTTTGTCTTCTTCTACTGCTAGTTTAGTTTAGTTTAGTCGACGGATCAACATCACGGCACGCGGGTGTAACCCATAAGTGCTCCGTTCTACTCCGAATTCAAGCCCGAGTCTGGGGAATATCATCTTAGTGCACGAACTCCGTAGCACCGGCGAGGCTCCTGAACTACTTTGGGTTGATTTGTAACTCGAAATTTTGCCCGGGCAGCGCCGTTAGGCTATTCTTTTTCAATTTCCAACTGCCAGGTTTTTTTTTACGTGCGAAACAATACACACTGGCGTCCGATCTCACTACCTAGAGACCAAGGGAAATTTTGTTATTAGAAGTCCAAGTGAAAAATTGTGTTTTTTTTAGAAATCAACTAGGCATAAGATTAGATGGTCAGCTCTCTTTCTCGCCGCCCTTCTCTTCCACGCATCCATTACCCTGATGATAATTGATGGGGGGGGGGGGGGGGGGAGAGAGAATTATTCGGTTTTTACATAGACACCCCAGAAGAGTCAATGAAACATGTGCCATGCCGGAAAGTGTGGGCTGTCATGACTCGCCATTTCACTTGATCATCAGAGTTGTGGATCAGCTCAGTGTTCCTGTCTCGACCATGCCATGTGGCCAAGCCATCCAGGTGTTTACTTCTCGGTCTTCCCCTTGGTCTGTTCCCTTCGATCTTGCCAGTTGTCACTAAGTTCTCCAACCCATTTCTTCTCATACCATGTCCAAAAAATTTTTCACTGTCTACGTCTAATTTCTCTAATTATTTTACGATCTTCATTTGTCTCCTGTAGTACTTGGTCATTGGTTTTTCTGTCTGTCCAGAAGAGTACTTTTCCGGGGGGAAAATCCTTTCACTGATCGAGGCAGAATTTTAAAACTGACAAGTGTTGCCTGGGCGACCCAGTTTAAAATGAGTTCCAGGAAATGTTTTGGAACATAAAGGCGGCCGTTTTGATATTGAGCACATCACCCGTCTAGTGCCGAAGGGTTTATACAAATATGGGACTGTCACCAGTTGTTCAGTGTACCCCATGGCGTTAAATGGGTCGTGTAACGGTTTAAACAAAATTTCTTTCTGACAGCCAATGCATCGGATTTAATAGTTAAATGTCAGTCTGTTAGAGGATTCATCAATTAGTCAACCAACCAACGACCCAACCAGTCAACTTCCCAATTTATCAATCAATCAACCAGCCAATCAATCAACTAGGCAATCATCCAATTCACCATCCAACCAATCAATTTCAGCTAACCATCTTATCAACAAACCAATCATCCAATCATCCATTCAATCAACCATCTACAATCATACAATCATCCAACCAACCAATCAATAATCATCCAATCAACCAACCATCCAATCAACCAACCAGCCCTCCGATCAGCGAACCAATCTGTCAGCCTACCAACCAAACCCACCTATCCAAACAACCAAACAAAAAAAAAAAACCAACCAATCAACCAACCATCCAAACAACTATCTAGCAAACAACCAATCAAACCAACTCACCCAACCAATCAATAAATCAACAAACCAACTAGTCAAACTCCCAACGGTTTAATCAACTAACCACCTAACTACCTAAATGAGAAGCCTTCACGACAAGTATTTGGGGCTCCGAAATTCGCTGGTCTCGCGTGATGAAGCTCTTTAACCGTGTAAAGTAGTTCATTTAGGAGAAGAAAAACTCGCCTTTACCGCATGTTGCTTTGCTGGTAGGCAGGGGACGCCACAGACAAAGAAGACCCGGGACCCCCAGCACTCGACGCGGACGCCATACCTCGAGACCACTCAGCCCCCCCCCCCTCCCCCGCCCTCTCTTCTACTGCTGCTGCCGTTCATCCCCCAACGGAGCACAGTCCAACAACCAACTAATATAAAACCTGAATAAATTTGTTCATAATTGGTTAGATTTTGCAGCTACAATTTTCTACAGGATAAGGTAGCCAATCTAATCCCAACCCTCCTTAAGCGACTGTTACAACATATATTGTAATTCATAGTGCTACTATACTTTCCCTCCCTTTCCCGCCATCTTAGAACCCACGGCTCCACACCTTCAACCCCACTGGATGAAATGAATGGTCATCATCATTCTTGATGGACAAACAACAAACATACTTTCCCTCCCTAATGGGCTTCAGTAACGCATGGGAGCTTTCAGTGTGTGTCGCATACTATTTGTGTGTGTGTGTGGTAAGTATTCTCTCTATACCTTAGGTAGCGTTCAGAATCCTTTGGCAGCCATTTTATCCGGCTTTGAGTCTAAATTTCAAAAAAAGCTGACAACAATTGGGTGTGACACGAACCAGTAAACATATACAGAAGCTGCCAAACTTCGCCAGTTGAAGGGTTTAAAATAGCCTGGTCATGCTCGAGTTGGCACTACTGAAAGAGCTGATGCACAGGCATGGTTAGTTTGAATCTTAGTTTCTGTCATTGATTATTGATATGTGATGTATTTAGACACAAAATTATGATTGGTGACACGAAAATCAATACCGCACTGATTATTAATGAGAATAAAGTTAATGGACATTGAAATTTGGATTTTCTTCAACATCTACTCTCTACTCTTTTGTGTAGCGAGAAAAATGGTTTCATGGGGTATCATTTCTGACTGGGATTTCTACACCTTTTGAACGAACATAACAGGTTTCAGCAAACATTTCTATTTAGGTTTGGTTTTCTTTGCCTGTGGCGTCCCCTGCCTACCAGCAAAACAATATGCGGTAAAGCCGAGATTTTCTTCTGAATGAACTACTGTGCACGGTTAAAGGGCGTCATCTCGCGTGACCAGCGAATTTCAGAGCCCCAGAAACTTGTGAAGGCTTCTCTTTGAGGTAGTTAGGTGGTTAGTTACGTTGGGTGTTTGACTGGGTGTTTTGATTGATTGATTGATTGATTGATTGATTGATTGATTGATTGATTGACCGATTGATGAATCCTCTAACAGACTGACATTTAACTATTAAATCCGATGCATTGGCTGTCAGAAAGAAATTTTGTTTAAACCGTTACACGACCCATTTAACGCCTTGGGGTACACAGAACAACTGGTGACTGACCCATATTTGTATAAACCAATCGGCACTAGACGGGTGATGTGCTCAATATCAAACCGGCCGCCTTTATTTTCCAAAACATTTCCTGGAACTCATTTTAGGCTGGGTCGCCCAGCTTGTCAGTTTTACAATTCCGCCTCGATCAGTGGACGGATATTTTTTCCGGAAAAGTACTCTTCTGGGGTGTCTATAGAAAACCAGATATTTTTTCTCTTTCCCCCCTCCCCCCCCCCCCTGAATTATCAGGGTAATGAATGACTGGTAAAGATTAGCGGCGAGGAAGAGAGCTGACCATCTAAGCTTATCAATCAATCATGTGCCATGACGGTAAACGTGGGCGGTCATGTTCTGCCATCTCACTCGATCACCAGAGTCGTGAATCAGCTCCGTGTTTCTGTCTCGACCATGCCACAAGGCCAAGCCATCCAGGTACTTACTTCTAGGTCTTCCCCTTGGTCTGTTCCCCTCGATCTTACCAGTTGTCACCAAGCTCCAAATCATTTCTTCTCATAACATGCCCAAAAAATTGTGACTGTCTACGTCTAATGTCTCTAATCAGTTTACGATCTTCATTTGTTTCTTGAAGGACTTGTTCATTGGTCTTTCTGGCTGTCCATGGTATTCTTTGCATTTTCCTCAGAAACCACATTTCTACAGTCATCAGATGTTTTTTTCAGCCTGACTGCTCATTGTCCAAGCTTCACGTCCATATAAAAGTACAGGTTCTATGTAGCATCTCAACACTCTTTTTCTCGTTTCAATTGACATCTTTTTATTGGTCAGTATGTTTTTCATCTTGCTAAAGGCTACTTTTGCCATGGCGATTCTTGTTCTAATCTCTTCAAGACATCTCCCATCAGATGTTATGACTATTCCGAGATAATTGTACCGATTCACTTGTTGCAGAATATTTCCATTTACTTGTATATTACATTGTGGTACTTCGTTCTTCCTAGTGACGACCATAACCTGTGTCTTCTTACAATTTAATTCCAACCCTAGCTGCTAACTGTGTACAACAACCGCGTCTACTAATTGTTGCAGATCCTGTGCATTGTCTGCAATCAATACTGTATCATCTGCATATCTAATGTTATTGATGTTTCTTCCACCAATGCTGATTCCATTTATATCTTCTACATTTTTGAAAATATTTTCACTATATAAGGAAAAAAGATCTGGAGACATTACACATCCCTGCCTAACACTTCTCTTAATAGGTTGATATTGTCCCACTTCATTATCAATCCTTATGGCAGCTTGTTGTTTCCAATATATGTTTTTTATAAGTCTAATGTCTTTCCCGTCAATTTGTAGATCTGCAAGCATATCCACCATGTTGACATGTCTAACTCTATCAAAAGCCTTTGTGTAGTCAATAAAGCAAAGATGTATAGCCTTGTTTACTTCTATAGCACGTTCAATAACTGATCGCAGCATATACACAGCATTTACTGTACCCTTTCCTTCTACAAACCCACATTGTTCTTCCCCTATTTCAGGTTGTATTTTCTTCCTCACTCTTTGCATGATAATTCGTAACAAAATCTTTGTGATGTGACTCATTATACTAATTGTTCTATGTTGATCACATTCCAAGGTTCCTGATTTCTTTGGGATTGCAATAAATACAGAGTTACATAATTCAGGAGGTATATCTCCAGTATCATATAATGTGTTCAGCAGTCTGGTGACTTGCTCTAATCCAAATTCTTCTAAAACTTCAATCATTTCTGTTGTGATGTTATCTGCACCGGGGGACTTGCCAGCTTTCATATGCTTAAGAACATTTTGAACCTCCATCTTTAAAATTACTGGTCCTTCATTATTGAATCTAATATCATACTGTTCCTCTCTGTTATCATTATACAGGTTTTTCACATAATCTGTCCATACATGTAGAATCTGATCTTTTTCTATTATGATTTTGCCATCCTTAGTTTTTAGACAGCCTGTTGATGTACTTGTTCTTTTATTAGTAAGTTCCTGAATTCTTTGGTGCACTAATTTGTTATTTGATTGTTGTGTTGTTTTTCAATTTCTAAGCACTTTTCCTCAAGGCATGATTCTTTTGCCTTCCTACATAATATTCTGACTTGTCTGTGAATTTGTTCATATTTGGCAGGATTATTTTTGTTGCATCTTCTTGTTTCCATTAGGTGTAAAATTTCTTCAGTCATCTATTTCTTACGACCCACCTTCTTTAATTTTGGAATAGTTGTTTCTGCAGCCAAACTGATTGAATTATTTAACATTTCCCATTGATCATTCACATCCTGGAATAATATCTCTAGATCAGACAATATACCAAATCTGTTCTGTACTCCTATGTTGAATTTGTTTTGTATTTCCTTGTCATTACTCAATGTACGCATATCATATTTAGTATTTCCTGTTATATATTTGACTTTCTTCAGCTTTATCCTCAATGTTCCTGTAAGTAGTCTGTGGTCACTATAACAATCAGCACTGGGAACTGTTTTTGCTACTGTTGGTGCGTTTCTAAATCTTCTGCTAATCAGAATGTAGTCAATCTGGTTTCTGATCCTGCTATCAGGACTCCCCCATGTCCATAATCTTCTAGTGTGTTGCTTAAACCAGGTGTTTCCTACAATCATTTCTTTTTCTTTTGCCCACTCTACGAGTCCGTATCCTCTTTCATTTCTCTCTGATAAACCATAGTTTCCTACTGTGTATCTATCACCTTGATTTCCTACTTTTGCATTGAAGTCTCCTATTATGATGTTTATTTCTGAATTTTTACATTTCTTTAAGGCAGACTCTATGTCATTATAAAATTCCTCTACACTATCTTCACTGGACTCTCCTTTTGGGGCATATACTTGAATAACATTTATGCTAGAAGGTCTGCCACTCAATTTAACTGGTAGAACTCTGTCCGACACGGCCCAATATCCTTGAACAGATGTTGATGTTTTCCGGTCCAAAATTATTGCCACTCCCCTTTGTCGATCTTCACCTCCAGAATAAATAATCTTAAAATCTTCATCTATCTTGATGCCTGCTCCTGTCCATCTCGTTTCGCACATCCCGATTATATTAATTTTTTCTCTTTGTATTTCTTGTTTTATGTTCTCTAATTTTCCGTCGTCGTTTAACGTCCTAATGTTCCATGTTGCTAATTTTAATGTCTCTTTCCTTGTCTTGCGATGATCAGTCTTTAAGCGAATCATAATATACTAGGCACTTTCAAAGAGGTAGTTTGCCGTTGCTTTCCTCTATGGCAGTGACCATACTGGCCGGATAACCGCAACCATTGTCTCTCGAAAGAGATCCTCTGCTTGCCGTCTCGAAACTCGAGACCATAACCAACAATTATCTGTCGGCTGCCCTCAAAATTTCATCCACCACCTGCCTTCTGTGGCTTCTTTTGAACACTTCCAATAAACGAACACGAAATAACATCACATAATCCACAGGAAAAACACTATCCACACGAATTCCACAGGAAATCCACAGGAAATCTAAGCTTATACCCCGTTGATTTCTAATTTTTCTCTCTATTCCATAAAAGTACTCCGGTCGACCTAACCTAAAGTGGTTACCTGGAAATGTCTTGAGGAAATATAGGCGGCCGCTGTGTTATTGACCATATGACCTTTCGAGTGCAGATTGGTCTGTTAAAAGTATGGGGCTCCGCCCATGACCGGCTTCCTGGCCTAGAGGTTAGCAACTTTTCTCCGTAATCTCGTATACTCTCGTAAGTAACGTGGCGACGGTGAGAATCAGCAGTGGTTCGAATCGCGTCGGTAACTTACGGGGTATGTGAGCCGGTCGCTCAAAAAGCAATGGCAAACTACTGGGCGTAATCTTGCCAAGAAATCAACAATCAGCTGAAAGATGCTGATGTTGACAGCGATGTCCTGTAAAGGATATGCAAACATTTCTTTCTTTCTCCGCCCATGTGTCCAATACGCCTGAGGTCTGTAAAGGGATTATTTCCTTACTTGCAATCCCGCATACCGCATCGAGACACAGCTGCGGACGACCTGGAAGCAGACCGTCTTGCGATGATTTTCAAACACTGATATAAGTACCGTTCGTATAGAAAGCAATGGCAAACTATTGAACTTAAACTTGCCAAGAAATCACAAACAACCACACACAAAAAATGCTTTAGTTGAATGCGACGCCCTGTAGAAGATATGCAAATATGTTCTGTTGTACTAACTTGAAACGTTTGTACATTTGACATGTGTGTGTATTTCGACTCGTGCCAGAGAAAGCTACATGCCACAGTGTTACATATGGGTGCTTACATTCTCACTAAATTCGTTAAAATAAAATATTTCTTTGTTGTCTCAATGGACTGTTACAGCAACGCATAAGCGATCATTTCCATAGTGTCTTACCCATACGAACTACACAGCCCTATATACATTCTGGCTCCTATACATAAATATTATTTGGGTAACCCTTTGAGGCCACTAAGACTGTTCATAAATAAATACACAAGTGTTGTTTGACACTCATAGAAGTAGGGGTAAGAAGTGGAGACTAGAGGACGCACTAGACAACATAAACATTTAAAGCTATAGTTACCGACCGGGATTCGAATCTGTCACCTCCAAATGTCGACTAGCGCCTACCTGCATGAACCAATGAACTTCGACGCATGATCAACTAGACACACCTAATAAAGGTGACAGGTTCTACTCCCGGTCGGTAATTACGGCTTTCAATGTTTATGTTGTCTGGTGCGTCCTCTAGTCTCTTCTCATGCTTACCACTACTTCTGTGAGAGCCAAACATTACGAGTGTATTTATTTATGAATTGGCTCTTATAGTCCAATCATTACAGACATACACATATGAAGTTACATATTACTAGAGTGCCCTCCCCCCTCACACACACAACCACTCATCCACGCCCGCCTCCACACGCACACGCGCGCGCACACACACACACACACATACACACAACTACACATCCGTTTACTCCCCAAAACAGATAGACAAAATGACTGACAGATTGACAGGTAGATAGGGACAGACAGACAGACAGACAGACAGACAGACAGACAGACAGACAGACAGACAGACAGACAGGCAGGCAGGCAGGCAGGCAGGCAGACAGACAGACAGACAGACAGACAGGCAGGCAGGCAGACAGGCAGGCAGGCAGGCAGACAGGCAGGCAGGCAGGCAGGTAGGCAGGCAGGCAGGTAGGCAGGCAGGTATGTATTGAAGTCATTATGTAACAGCAATTTTACGAACAGCTTGTTTACGATAGTACGTACCCGGAATTGTGTGTGTGTTATTTCTCAACATAGTCCCTGTGCCTGGTAACACCTGGTCCACGTCTCTACTAGCTTTTTGATGCCTCCTAGGAAAGCGTTGTTGAGTGTGTCCTTAAACCAGCTTTGCACTCCGTCCATTTTGCACAAACTGTTTTCGAACCCATCTGTTACTCACTTTCCTATAGCCGACTTATTTTGAAATCCACAGCTATTTCATCGATAGTGAGTCGTCTATTGTCACGGACTAGCTGGTCGATCTGTTATTTCACTGTGTCAGTTGCCACACTCTACAGGTCTCCTACTATGCGGTTCATCAATAACTTTTTCTCTTCTATTTTGAAATATTTCTACAAATGCATACACTCTCCCCTGATTCAGGCCACTGTCTTCATACTGAACCATCATTCTTATGTAGATTTAACAAACACTCTGAGTACAATAAAAGTGTGTTTATTTTCGTTCGCTCGCTTTGAACTCAAACGTAGTCCATACACACACTTCTAGTAGTGCTGGGCTGAATTGTGCGTGAGGTCTTTCTTTCCTTATTACCAGTGTCCATCGTCGTCAGGCTAATCCACTCTGACTTCAGAGGTACCTGTAGTTTACGTCCCCAAGTCAAGGACGACAGGTCAACATTTTAGTCCAGCTGTCCGGTGTAGGAGTTGAACCCCTTACCTCGGCATCAGCACACCGGATGTTTAAGGACAAGCGTTATTTTCCAATCAGCCATGCTGGCCTACAGTTAAAGGTATTGACAGGCAAGAGGATGGGCTTCATTGCACTCCGGCTCTGTCTGCACATCAGCCTGCAGAAAGTGTCGCACAAGACACCAACTCTGAATCTCAAGGGACGAACTCCAGGGGCTTCAATAAAATATTACACTCGTGAACTGAATGATGGAATCCAACAATTAATACACGACCTTTGGAGCGCGAGGCTGGCATATTGACAGCTTCTTCCGGAGACCACAAACAAACAACAACCAAAAAACCGTTGGCTTCAATACTGTTTCTCTCCGAAAATATTTTTTTTGGTTGCTTTTCTTATGTACAGGACATTGCAGTCAACACCGGCATTTTTCAGCTGCTGTTGATGTCTTGGCAAGGTTTACATTCAGTAGTTTGTCATTGCTTTCTGAACGACTGTCTCACATACCTTTCTGTAAGAAACCAACGCAACACGATCCGCGGTCGAATTTCGCGCAGCTGTGTTTCATACGTGAATATACGGGATTACGAACAGCGCCTTCAACTCTTTCTACAGGGAGACCTTCCAGAAAATAATGTCGGGTCTTATATTAATTTTAGCTTCAAAATATGCACTAGGGCTTATTTTCGGGGTGTGTCTTATTTGTTGTTGTTGGTTTGTTTTGTTTTTTCAAATTCAAAAATCAACATTTATTCATTTTCAAAATTCTACATTTATTCATATACAATCATGTCATCTTCTTCTGAAACATCGTTATAACTCTTCAAATCCTGAATTCCGTCTGATCAATTGTCCTTTGAGACCTTAGGCCCATAAACTGTGCAGTTTCATCCATAGCAATCATGTTGGAGTTTGGTATTTAGAAAAGTCGATGCCATCAACAAAGTACTTGAATGCAAGTGCTCGTTTAATAACTTCATTTTAGCTGACGATCTTAATTAGGGCTTATTTTAGGGGTAGGTCTTATATTAAAAGCATCCTGGAAAATCGTGCAACAGTACAGGGAAACATGGTAGTAGACAACTCATGGAAATGTCAACAATATGTTTCAGACGGTGTGTTACTGGATTGTTTCCCCTTCGTTTTAACGCTGCGGAAAACAGATTCGTTTCATCAAGAAGAAGGGGATGTGATCAACCAGTACGCAGATTGACAGAGGGCACTGACAACACTGCAGTCATAAAAATGCATGAGGCAAGGGAACTAGAAAAGGATCGAGAATTTTTTTTTCGGCGAGCTATGATGAGAGCGACGTTCTGTAGTATACCTGCTAGGCGCTGATTAGAATATGCGAGGGCCTGACACCTCAAACCTCGTGGACATTGAATGCCATGAGTCTTTTTTTTTTTTTTCGTCCACTCTGTTTGAACTCGAGCTTAGTCTATGCTGGACTGATGTTTGCGTGTGGGCTAGCTTTCCTTATTACCATTGTCCCTCGCCATCAGACGAACCCACTCCGACTTCGGGGGTACTCGTAATTTACATCTCCAATTCAAGGACGATACGTCAACATTTCAGTTCATCAGACCAGTGTAGGGGCTCCCACGCCATAAACACACCGGAAGTTTAAGCGCGAGCATTCTTAACCATTCGGCTATGCTGGCCTCCCCTGAAACTACCTTTACCGGTTTTGTTTCACCTTCATGTCATCATCATCATCATCATCATCATGTATCATACTCTGTATCAATTCCCCGGCGTCATGCATTTCCATGCCCAAAGTGTCCTCAATGTCCTGCGTCCATCGTCGTTCGGTAGGTTTATGTCTCTTCTTCCTGGGACCATGACTTCCGTTCTGTGTGTTTTTTTTTTTTCAAACCACCGTGGCTTGTAATCTGGCCAAATTATCTCAGCTTCCGAGACGTGAGACTTAAAGAGCCATCACTGTTTTTTCCAAACATCGTGGCCTGTAATCTGGCCAAATTATCTAAGCTTCCGAGACGTGAGACTGTTAATGAGCCATCACTGTTTTTTTTTTTCCAAACCATGTGGCCTGTAATCTGGCCAAATTATCTCAGCTTCCGAGACGTGAGACTGTTAATGAGCCATCACTGTTTTTTTTTCCAAACCACGTGGAGTGTAATCTGGCCAAATTATCTCAGCTTCCGAGACGTGAGACTGTTAATGAGCCATCACTGTTGTTTTTCCAAACCACGTGGCCTGTAATCTGGCCAAATTATCTCAGCTTCCGAGACGTGAGACTGTTAATGAGCCATCACTGTTTTTTTTTTCAAACCACGTGGCCTGTAATCTGGCCAAATTATCTCAGCTTCCGAGACGTGAGACTGTTAATGAGCCATGACTGTTTTTTTTTTCCAAACCACGTGGCTTGAAATCTGGCCAAATTATCTCAGCTTCCGAGACGTGAGACTGTTAATGAGCCATCACTGTTTTTTTTTTTCCAAACCACGTGGCCTGAAATCTGGCCAAATTATCTCAGCTTCCGAGACGTGAGACTGTTAATGAGCCATCACTGTTGTTTTTCCAAACCACGTGGCCTGTAATCTGGCCAAATTATCTCAGCTTCCGAGACGTGAGACTGTTAATGAGCCATCACTGTTTTTTTTTTCCAAACCACGTGGCCTGTAATCTGGCCAAATTATCTCAGCTTCCGAGACGTGAAACTGTTAATGAGCCACTTCTCTTCTATGTTCAGATCCTGTAGAGTTTAAGTATACTTTCCTCATCTTCATCATCATCATCAAGTGCCCTATCCGCTGACGTAGGCGATCATGTCTCTCCATAGATCGTGGTCTTTAGTGTTTTTCGATCAACTCTGTTTCTCATATTCATCCATGCCACTGTCTCAGTCCATCCTGCATCATTTCTTTTTATCTGCCTCTCTTCCCCTTGCTCTTTCAAGTTGTCACAATGTTCTCCAGTGCCTCTCTATTCATCACATGACCAAAGAAAGCCGTTTGTCCCGTTCTTATTGGTGTATATAATATTCTAGTTTTATTAGCCTTTTTTAAACAACCGTAGTTAATTACTTTGGCAGTCCACAGGGAATTCGCTACATTGGTCTCGTTGCTTCCAAGGTTTTTCTAATGTTTTCATTTGCATTCGAGGATTCATTGTCATACAGCAACACATGTTATATATAGCATTTCAGCACTCCCTTTCTTACATTTAATGATAATGACGTATTTCATCAGATACTTTTCATTTTCTGAACTGCAGCTTTTGCTTTCCCTATTCTGTTCTTAATCTCCGTTGTCCATCGTCCATCAGATGTTATAATTGCCTCTAAGTATTAAAATTTACCCAGTTGTTTAGGCATGTTCCTTCTATTATCACTTTACATTTTTAAGTCACCTTTTTCTTTGATATAACCATTGTTGTTTGGCGTGTAATATTGCCAAATTATCTCAGCTTCCGAGACGTGAAGTGGTTAATAAGCCGCTTCTCTTCGATGTTCAAATCCTGTACAGTCTCAGTCAGCATTTGTCCTCTGCTGGGTCCACGATATTCTAGGAGCATCTCTGTAGTTGTGGCATGGCTGTGAGAGACGCTTGTAATGGCTAAAGTCTGTAGAGGGCTGGGGGAAACTGAAAGCTACCGAATAAACCACTTACTTCGCGGGGGGGGGGGGGGAGATCAATCATAAGAATGTGTCTTGTTGTCTGGTGTGCTGCTATGCTCTGCTTGTGCTTAACTCTTTGAGACCATAATAGTGTAAGTAATCATAAACCAATTATACCTCTAGAGTCGGAGTTGCTTCGGCTGATGGCGAGGTAATAGGGAAAGCTAAGCTACGCGCAAAAATCAGTCCAGTGCTCAAAAACTTGTAGCATGTGTGTGGACTACGCCTAAGTTCAAAGCGAGCGAACAATACAACAACAGAAAACATATAAATAAATCAATTATTATGGCTAATAGCATTAATAAACTCTTTGTTTCGTTTTTAAAGTGTTATACTTTTTAAATGTTATATTTACAACTGCCTATTACAGCAGCCGGCTCTGTGGCGTAAGGGTTACCGCGTTGGGAACACAGCTGCGCACGATTTGGACACAGACCGCCTCGTATTGTTTTTTATAAAATGGTATGAATGCCAATCGTTCAGAAAGTAATGGCAAACTACTGAAAGTAAACTTGATAAGACATCATAAACAGCCAAAACATGCTAGGGTAGACTATGACGTCTTGTAAAAGATAAAAATTGTTACAGCAATATCCCTGAGGTGTGTAATTAGTGGGAGCAACGACTCTAACCTTCAACTATAAACCAAAAGAAGTCGCGGTAACGCAGTGGTTAGCACACTTGTCTATCGGGTTGGTGGTCATGAATTCTTATCGAAGAGGTTTTTTTTTTTTTATTATTATTAACCTGGCTCCAGGGTCGACTCCCCCCCCCCCCCCCCCCTTTCCCCCGACAATGAGTACCAGGAAGTGACTTGGATGTGAAGGCGGCCATTGTGATTTTGATCACACCACCTCTCGAGCTCCGATTGGTCTAAAAATATATGGGACGAGCACCATATGTCCAAATAGGTTCCCATGCGTAGACAAGGGTCCTTTGCTTTAATTTCTATACATTTGAAAACTTAAGGAGACAGAAACATTCGACTTGGGGACTTTGTTGCAAGAACCATCCCCCTCTCCAATCCAGAAACTGTGGGGTGTGCAAGACTGGCACTGGAAGTTCACATCTGTATAGAGGCATGTTAGCATGTAACCAGGTCAAGATTCAGTATTGCACGCGTGGACTGGCTGAGGTTCAGCCTAGGCTGGCAGCAGTTCTTTGTGTCTGCAGACTCGTGTCCTATGACCCGGGCAGTACACGACGTAGTCAACGTTGGTTTTAGGAGGAACGGGGGGGGGGGGGGGGAGAGAGAGAGAGAGAATGGAGAACTCATGATAAAGTAAGCTTCCAGAAACTCGACAAGTTTACACGGAAATCGTATTGAGCATTTCTTGGGATGTAGTTGTGGGAGCTTCCAACTAGTGATGAAAATAATCCCTTTGTTCATCATCATCATCATCATCATCATCATCATCTTCAATTTCTGCCATCAAGCGTCGTGGAGAGGAATAATTTGCGCTCCAGTGCCCGATGGGCGGCGCAAGATACTGTCATTCAGTGTCATTGTACAATGTCTTTGATGTCGTCAATCCAGTTTCTTCTTGGGTGTCCTCGTGGTCTCGTCGCAGATGTTCTTTGATGTAGGGTCATTGATTGTAGTTGATGGTGTTGCATTCTAACGACACGACCAAACCACTTGATCTTCTGTCTTTCAATATATATGGCACAAGGTGTTGATCCCATTGTCTGTCTGATAACAACATTTCTTACTTGGTCTCGGATTGTTAAGTTGGCAGCTCTCCTCAGGCATCTCATCTCGCAGGTGTTGATTTTGCGAAAGTGTGATTTGGATAAAGTCCAAGTTAGAGATTGGTAACATATGGTTGGTGTGAATATGCTTTTTATTATTTGTCCTATAACTTTTTCTCACTCTCATTTTCTCCCCCCCCCCTCTCTCTCTCTCTCTCTCTCTCTCTCTCTCTCTCTCTCTCTCTGTCTCTGTCTCTCTCTGTCTCTCTCTCTCTCTCTCTCTCTCTCTCTCTCTCTCTCTCTAATTCTCTCTATTTCTCTCTGTGTCTTTTTCTTTTCCATTTGATCAAGAACATGAAAACCCAAAGTGTAGGGCAGCTATACACAGTTACACTTAACAAAACTAAATGTGCGTCCAATATTGTAATTTTGATATGCGGCATTGTTTTCTTCTTCTTCTTCTTCTTCTTCTTCTTCTTCTTCTTCTTCTTCTTCTTCTTCTTCTTCTTCTTCTTCTTCTTCTTCTTCTTCCTCTTCTTCTACTTCTTCTTCTTCTTCTTTTTTTTTTCGATCGCTTATAATTTATTGTCTGTATCTACAAGGCTGTCAGTCTCTTGCGTAAATATCGCTTTTTGTTTAGTTCATTCAGTGGTCCATAAAGTACGAAATGAGAAATTTGACATGGTTCCTTGGTAATGATGGGCTGAGAGCCCCTGGGTGACTATTATATGTTGTGGTAATCTGAATACATTAAATACCTTGCAAAGCTGGATGGTTGATTCTTGTGCATTCGCCGGAGTTTTTTATTTAGGAGGTCTGGTACCATTGTGAGGTACTGCGTATTTAATGCGCCGCCATGGCGTTGGTTTGTTCGCCTTCAGAATAATTCCTTTATTTGATAGGCCGTCATCTCTCTCTCTCTCTCTCTCTCTCTCTCTCTCTCTCTCTCTTTCTCTCTCTCTCCCTCTCTCTCTCACTCTCTCACTCTCTCCCTCTCTCTCTCTCTCTCTCTCTCTCTCTCTCTCTCTCTCTCTCTCTCTCTCTCTCTCTCTCTCTCTCTCTCTCTTCGTGTGGTGGCGTAATTCCATAAACTGGTGCAAGACTGCTTAGAATATTCTTATTGTGGGGTTGCCTCAGTTCTGTCCCGACAATCCAAACAAGCACCCAATCGTGTTTGCATAGATGGAAGTATGGCATGCACACATGTGGGACAGTCCACATTCTTTGGGCACGTCGTCAGCAGGGAACAGCTGGAGCTCATAGCGACAACTGGAAGATGGAGCGGATGAGTGGCAGGTAGAGAGATGTTGGGTAGTTTGACCACACGGCATAGAGGAACATTGGTATCAGAAATGATTGACAGTACACGAAACAGATATGTCAATTACAGTACTTATTTAGCCAAATCATAAGCGACTCCACGCGAGGATGAACAGGGCTTATTATGGAGTTCCTGGTGGACGAGTGAAACCTTATAATGCGAGGCGGCCCCAAACCCTACTAGTGTGCATCTATTGTGTTTCGATAGCCACTGAACGGAAAAATTGTCCAGCTCTCAAAGTCCTGATGTAAAAGTTGAATGCATATACAAAGCTGGCCCACCTTCCAGAACTACATTGGTACTCTATATATCTTTCCTGGATTGGTACTCTGCTTGGAGGAACACGCAGCTCTTCGTGAAGACCGACACAGAAGTCAATAACTAAGACTCTGATCCTTAAACAAACGGCACAGCACCACACGGGTTGGGGGTGGTGCTGCTGTTGCTGCTGCTGTTGCTGCTGCTGCTGCTGTTGCTGCTGTTGCTGCTGCTGCTACTGCTTCTTCTTCTTCTTCTTCTTCTTCTCTTCCTCCATTTACCTCAGTGAAATTTTGAGGGCAGATGTAAATATCTGGCATGCGCTCGTTCAAATGCTCTTTGTAAGTTTGTATTCAATTTTTTAAGGTAAAGACAGTTATAGAAGAAATATATCATATTCAAAATATCAGATTTCTGTGACTTTCTTTCATAGTCAGGATAAGGACGTATGACCAGTATATATATATAAATCTCCTGGTTGTCATCATCATCTTCCACTTTTGCTCTTAAGCGTCTTGGGGATGAATAGTTGTTGTCTCAGCACGCGATGGGTGGCACTGGATAATTTTACACCATCTGATTGTAGAATTTCTTTGATGTTGTCAATCCATTTTCTTCCCAAGTCGTCCTCAAGCTGGTAACAGTTGGTATTGCATTCTAACGTGATGACAGAACCATTTGATTTTCAGACTTTAAATATATATTACACAAAATATTGATCCCACTGTCTGTCTGATAACATCATTGCTTACTCGGTCTTTGATGGTTAAGTGGGCAACTGCTTTCGGGCATCTCATTTCACAGGTATTGAATTTGCGTATGTGTGATTTGTACAATATTCCAATTTAACGGTGATAGCAAATTGTGTATGAATATGCTGTTTATTTTCTGTAGCTTTGTGGACATATGTATATTTGAATGTTACAGTATCGGTGTCTGTTGATATATAAGCGCACTTGGTTTTTTACATCTGATGTCAATTTCTCGGTCTATTCTGCCATTAATTTTAAATATGATCCAGCCAGTCAGAGGGTGAATATGAGTGCACACAAAGATCATTCCCACTGTTTGCATATTTAAGCGCTATAATCAATGCTTTTGTTAAGAATATATGAGTTATTGGAAGCAACGGAGATGTGTTTCCCAAGACGAATGTTGCGAATTCCTTGGACTGCCAAAGTGACTAACGATTATTGCCTGAATGGGGTTAATGAAACTAGAACATTATATTCAACAATAAGAAAGAAACAAACAGCTTTCTTTGGTCATGTGATGAGAAGAGAGGCATTGGAGAACATAGTGACAACTGGAAAGGTCGAGGGGAAGAGAGGCAGAGGTCGACCAAGAGAAATGATGCTGGATGGATTGAGACGGTGGCATGGAGGAATATCAGCAGCAGAGTTGATCCAGAACACCAAAGACCGAGATCTGTGGAGAGACATGAACGCCTACGTCAGCTGGCATGGCACTTGATCGTGGTGATGATGATATGAGTTAATGAATGACAAGCATGTAGTATATTAGATTGTGCCTCGCTACAAAAAGTGTACATCTCACGAAACAAATAAATTCGTCATTAAGATCATTACTTTCAGTAACGGTAAATTATCATCCACAAGACAGTAGAAATAAATGAGTTGATGGCAACTGAATGAAAGTGATGTAATTAAGTAATTTTTTCTTCAATCCCAATTGTTGCATTTCTTCTGTGTTTGCTTTCTTCTCATATCATAAAATTCCTCGCATTAGTCTTTAATACCACATTAAGAAAAATTTGGGTTTACTCTCAAAATATTCATTCACTTACATGTTTCTGCATCATACGATATTGTAAAATACGAGTATATGTAACATTCGATCATTCGTAATTTTCGTTCGCAACATATATTTGTATGTCTAACTTAGTTGTTTAAATGTCTAATACGGCTGTTTAGATGTCTAACTTTGTTGTTTAAATGTCTAATACGGCTGTTTAGGTGTGAAACCTAGTTGTTTAGATGTGTAACTTAGTTGCTTAGATGTGTAACTTAGTTGTTTAGATGTCTAACTTAGTTGTTTAAATGTCTAATACGGCTGTTTAGATGTGAAACCTAGCTGTTTAGATGTGTAACTTGGTTGTTTAGAAGTCTAATGTAGTCATTTAGATGTGTAACGTAGCTGTTCAGATATGTAGCCTATATGTGTATATGCACAAAATAGTTGCTTAGATGTCTAATTTACCTGTTTAGATGTCAAATGTAGATGTTTAAACCTGTAATATAGCTGTTCATATATAGATTAGTTGTACAGATATCTAACTTAACTGTTTAGAATTAAGAACCTGTGCCCTATTGCTGAATGTTAATTCGACCGTTGATATACTGGTGTTATCAACACAGCTTCACAATTTTACAACAATCACATGAGAATACATCGGTCTCTGGCCTTGACTATCTTGTAATTGTCTGGTCTTGTCCCATTCCACAATCCCAAGCTTCTGCACTCGGTCACAATAAACTCTTCCACATCCACGCCGTAGTGGACATCAATGTCCGATGTTAAGCTCAATCTGCTGGCTGTCAGAGGGGATTTGGATTTATTTTCTGCCCGCTCAATGTCAGTCTTAATGAGTGACCACTCCAGACGTCCACCAAGGTAGTTCCGTGTAGCCAGCTCTAAATTGACAGCGGGTAAGGCTGAAAACAAAGAAAAAAAAGTATTGAAGTGCTACATAGAATCTGTACTTTTGTATGTATGTGAAACGTGAACAATGAGCAGACAAGCTGAAAAAAATATTTAATGGCAGTGAAGATGTGGTTTCTGGGGGAAATACAAAGAATACTATGGACAGACATAAAAAATGACCAAGCCCTACCAAAAACAAATGAAAACCGAATATTGATTAGAGAAATTAAACTATAAAGTCAATATTGTATTGGTACGTTATGTGAATAAATAAACTAGAGAACTTGATGACATCTAGCAAGATTGAGGGGCAAAGAACAAAAGGAAGGCAGACAAGTAAATATATGGGTGGCTTGCCAAAATGGCATTGTCGAGACAAGAACACAGTGCTGGTCCACTGCTCTAATGTTCGGATGAGATGGTGAATATTGACCGTTCACGCTTATCGACATGATGATGAGGTCGATACTTAAAAGCACTCTACAATACAATCTTCCTACCAACTATATGTTTCCAATGTTACAGAGCCATGTGATAATACCCGGGTCAATGAGATCTTTCTGGTGACTGCCGATTCCATCGACGATGAACTATGATTTTCGTGGAGGACTTTTGTGTTGGCATTCTGGCGGCGGCATTATGCACAGTGTACCTGTGCGGGCTTGTTGGATTGCCGAGACTCCTGTCTATTCCACTTTTCACATTGGACAGTGGGAAGCATTTTGTGTGATATTCACTGGCACAGGAACGGAGCATAATGGGGACGACCCGTTGCCGTGAAGTTGGAACCTCGACTAACTAACTAACTAATCTATGTTACCAATGCCAAACTCGGACAATGACAGAAAAAAGGAAAAGAAAAATTACAACAACGGATTCCTGAGATGAATACTCAACGTATCAAGAAAAGAGAAAATCATAAATTATAAAATCAGGACTAAAGTAGGAGTTATAGTAGCTCTAGATTTCATTAGAAAACAGCAAGTTAAACGTTTTGGCCACATAACTAGGCTACCAATGAATAGTATACCACAACAAGCAATGATGTACAGACCAAATGGAAGCAGAAGAAGAGTCCCACAATGTAAACGATGAACAGAGGGAATAACAGAGTCCTTGGGAATCTCGATATATAAAGCCAATACACGGGCACTCTCCCACTGTTTATGCTGCACCTCGACACCGCAAGGTACACGTGGAACAAGATGAGAGGATGATGAGGAAGGCTGAAAATAAATTATGCAAATCATAAGTACGCCTCCTTTGGCTTATTCCCCTGCAACTGTTAGTTAGTTGCGTCTACTTTACTGGACGTAGCAGTCAACTCCAGCATTTTTTGGCTGTTTGTGATTCATGGGCAACTGTGGAACTGGAAAAATAACAGCTTAACATTTTTCTTCTTCTTCTTCATCTTTCGTTCGCTTGAAATATGTCTATATCTGCAATGTCGTCTCTTGCATGAATTGAACTGTTTTAGAGTTTATCTTCCACTGTCGTCTCTCTAGGCCAGAAGGTTTGCCTAGATATGTTATATTTTGGGCAGTCTTGGAGTATGTGCTCTGCTGTCTGCGACGCCAATCCACATGTGCACATGGCTGTTTCACCAATCTTGAATTGTGTATACATGTGGTTGCGTAATCTATTGTGTCCTGTTCTGGGGCGCAGAATAATGACATGTTCTGGTCTGTCCATAACGTGGTAGTCATCTTGAGCAGGTTTTGGTGGCTTTCTGACTGATTTTATCATTCTTTTCTTTTGGTGGTATGTAACGGGCACATCAGGCTGTTCTTCTTTGGCTCCTTCCTTAGCCAATTGATCAGCTCTGTCATTTCCGGGTACTCTACAGTGGGATGGTATCCACTGTATGGTGACTTTATGCTGACTGCTAAGTTCAGAAAGTAGTGTCCTTAGTACTGGCAATTTTCCAGAGAGGAGCGCTTCGAGTACTGATTTTGCATCTGTCAGTAGCACCACTGCTGTTATTTAGTAATTTCTCTGTTGCTATCTTGATTGCCTCAATTTCGGCATCATAGTTATGACAGTACTTTCCTGTCGGTACTCTGGCTGTGTCCCTAGTATTATTTGGGTATTCTATGTACACTCCCGCTCCTCCATTTCGAACAGCATTTTGTGCCGACCCATCTGTGTAGACTCGGATCCAGAGGTCCTGTGGGTATTCTTCATCAAGCAAGCTGAGAGTGGCTGTTCTGCGCTGCACACTGTTATGTTCTTCCTTGTCAAATATTCCTCTCACTTTTGTCTGGATTTGTAACGATAGTCTATGCTCATCTTTCCATGGAGTTCGCTCTGGAATAGTTGTTAGGGGGATACTAACTGTGGGCAGATCAGTGGTTTCTCTGCAGAGTCGTTTGGCCTGGTGGATAAAACTACTTCTTTTCAACCTCTCCATAGCTAGGTTTTCAAATCTGTTCTTCATAGGGTGGCCTGGCAAGCTGAGGAACTTTTCTGCTTGTATTAGCGTTTTCGTATCTCTGCGCTCACTCAGTGCCTGTGTCCTCCCCATCTTCTCCATTTCCACTATAGGGGTTGATCTCATCCCTCCTGTGGTGCCTCTAAGTGCTTGATTTTGCACCTTGTCAAACTCTTGTAGTGTGGTTTTTGATGCTGAACACCACGCAGTTGACCCATATTCCAGGTGTGGTCGTATGCTCTGTTGGTAAACTTTGCTAAGTATTTTCCCACTGGCTCCCCATGTGGTTCCACTTAGCTTTCTCAGAATGGCTATTTTCCTTCTGGCTTTTGCTACTGATTTGTTGATGTGCTTTCTCCATGTCAGCCTGCCATGAAATGTTACTCCAAGGTATGTTGGTTCTTTATCATCTCTTAGGGGTGTTCCATTTATCTGGATGGTCCCTGCCTTTTGTTTCGGAGAGAGGGTAAATAGGGTGGTGCTGCACTTGTCAGTGTTTATGCTGACACACCATCTATTTGCCCATGCAGCAAATGTATCTACAGCAATTTGTAGCAATCTGGTGGCCACTGATGCATATTCATTTGTGCTCCATAGAACCAGGTCATCGGCATACATTGCCGCTTTAATTCCATGCGGTAGGTGAGCAACAAGATCATTGATGAAGATTAGAAAAAGTGTGGGGGACAAGACTCCGCCCTGGGGAACACCATGACGCAGCAGTACTTTCTTGCTCTTGAGTCCGTCTATCTGTATTCGGGCTCTTCTGTTGTGCAAGTATGCTTTCACCCATTTGTACATTCTTCCATTGACTTTGCAGTTTCTCAGTTTCTTCATCAGACCTTCTTTCCAGACTTTGTCAAAGGCTTTCCTCAGATCTATCCATGCCGCAAGCACCAGCTTCTTCTCTTGGAATGCATCCTCAATTTCTTGAGAGAGGTAGGTTGTCTGATCTTCCGTAGAGTAGCACTGCCTAAAGCCAGCCTGCTGTGGCACAAGGATGTTTTTACTTTCAATGTACCACTGCAGTCTGTGATTGATGATGCGCTCCAGTGTTTTGCAGAGACAGCTGGTGAGGCTAATTGGTCTGTAGCTAGAGGCAATGGAACCATCTTTCCCTGATTTTAGGAGGGGTATCATGATTGCTTCTCTCCAGGCTTGTGGAACACTGCCTAAGGTCCAGCTGTTATTGAAGATCTGCAACAGCTTTGTTTTGGCCTCTGTTCCTAGGTTCCTGATCATTTCATTGGAGATACCATCAGCTCCTGGTGACTTTCTCATTTTCAGTTTTGATATGGCTAGCTCCAGTTCGCTGATTGTGATGGGTGCCTCCAGAACCTCATGTACTATTTCCTTCTGTCCTGTATGTTGTCGTTTCTCTCGAATCTCTTGTTGTTTCTCTGGACTAATTTTGATATTGTTATCTTGTGCGAATGAGTCCGCAAAATGGTCAGCTGCTTGCTTTCTTGTTAAGATTTTTCCATCTTTATGTAGCGAAATTTTTGAGTTTCTCCCTGTGCCCTTGTCATTAAGCTGTTTTATTAGCTTCCACAATGTCCTTGTGTCTCTTTCAAAGTTCAAAGACTCCGTTTTTTCCTGCCAGCTTTTTCGTCTAGCCTGCAGCTTGGCCCTTTGAAATTTGGCTTTTGCATGCTGGAATTTATTGTGGTGCTCTTGGCTGGGTGTGGCCTCTGCTTGCTTTCTACACACTTCCACATCATTATGCAACTGTTCCAGTTCACTACTCCAGTAGGGTTTATAATGTTTACGGGCTCCTCTTGGTACTGTTTCTCGTGCTGCCTGTAGCATGCATTTCCCAAACTCTTCAACTACGTTATTTATGTCTTTCTCAGTGTTCAGGTTTCTAACCAGTATGCTGGTGCGATGCTTGTACATTGCCCAGTCTGCTTTCTTGTAGTTCCACTTCGAGAGGGTGCTGCTTTCACTTACAAGCTCATTTTCTACGATTAGAAAGACTGGCCGATGGTCACTGCCACCAAATTGTTTCCCAACAATTCGTGTAATGTTCCACACCAGGTCTGGTGAATGAAAAGCCAGGTCAGGTGTTGTTGTAGAGTGCCATGATCTCGAGTAGAAAGTATGTGGGTCGGACGGCTTGTTAACCAAGATGAATCTATTCTCATCCTGCCAGTCCTCCAGTCTCTCTCCTCTCTGGTCCACGTGATCATAGCCCCAGCTCTGCGAGTGGCTGTTGAAATCGCCACACACTATCATTTTTTCTTTTAGTGGTAGTGTGTCCAGTGCCTGTAGGCGGTCACTTGGACAGTAGTAATTGATCAGATGTAGGTCTGTATTACCTGTCTTAAGTTTAAGTGTCTGATACTCAGCCCCTTCCATGTAGACTTCGATTTGGGAAGCCATGATGTTATTTTTTACAAGGGTCAGTATCCCACCTTTTCGCCTGTCCTTTCGGTCAGATCGGTAACACTGGTAGCCTCTGATTTTGAAGGCTATATTTTCATTGAGGTGGGTTTCTTGCAAGCAACATATGCTTACTTTTTCTTGGTCCAAGATGTTTTCTAATTCTATTTTTTTTGTTGCTGACTCCCTCCGCATTCCAGTGCATTATTTTAAGTCTTCGTTTAGTATGGCCAGTCGTCTTATTCTCATGTCCCCAGGCTCCACAGGACATCTGAGAAGGACCTCCAGTAGTTGGGGTTGGACCCTTTCGAGACATAGGGCCCGGCACTGCACCTGCCTGGGGGTCCAAAGCAGGGCGAGCACCATAACAATTAGCAGTAGTCGACATATTCCATTTTGCGTGATTGCGTGGCATACTGATTTCTGTGGTGCGCCTCTTGGCTGGTTGCCTCCGTCTTCAGCACCTTTCTTTGCTAGAGCAGACTGTGGTCTCACTCGAGTGTAGATGTGTACGCGCGCACAAACCTGTCTGCGCATGCATGTACGTGCATACACATCTAGAGCATACTGGTTATTTTCCGGCGCCAGATACTCGCCGTCGCCCCTTCTCCTGTTAGTTTAAACAGGTCCGCCACGTGAAGGCCAGGAGTTGGACTTTTGCTGCATAGGTTATGTATTCACGAGCCATTGGGGTATTTAAGCAATGTTGGGCGCTCACCCCAACACCGCGCCTCGGCTACATACAGCAACATTTGGAACCCAGCTTAACATTTGATACAGGAGTGTTCAACAAACGCAGAACATGGAAAACCATTTTGGTCTACACCCGCTTCATTTGAGGATAAAATCGATGGATGTGCCAATAAGTTGAAAATGACTGTCGCTTTCTTTGCATATATTCACATTGACATCTGAGGATGAACAAAGAAGTCGATAAAAGATCCCCTTTAGTGGAACCTCACTTCAAAGGTGGAATCACACACAAAGGTAAGTAGCCATGTAGTCAAAGGTCGTGGAATAAATAGGGATACTGAACTAAGTATACAAAGGCAAGAGGTGATTTCATAGCACTGGGAAATGTGTGGAAATCAACAGAAATTAAACTTAGAGCCAAACTTAGAATATTTTTGTTTTGCGCTAGCTCGCTTTGAGGTCAAGCGTAGTCCATACACACTATTTTATAGTAGTGATTGACTGAATTTTGCGTGTGGGTTAGCTTTCCTTATTAACAGTGTCCTTCGCCATTAGATGAACCCACTCCGACTTTAGAGGTACTTCTAATTAACGTCCCTAAGTCAAGAACGACAGGTCAACATTTTAGTCCAGCTGTCCGGTGTAGGAGTTGAACAGCTTACCTCGGCATCAGCACACCGGATGTTAAAGAACACGCGTTCTTATCCATTCGGCCATGCGAACCTGCCTTAGAATATTTAACTTTAATGTTAATGAAGTACTTACTACCTTATGAATCAGAATAACACATTTACTAACAAACTACGAACATTCATTGACTGGTGCATGTGTGGATTAAAACAAAACTAAAGGACTCCCTGGAGGATTACTGTGGTACTTGCCCAATAATTTAATACCCCAGTCAGAACTCTGAAAGTGATGTGGTCGATATCGTATACGCCGTCTTCACTTCCCAAGACATTTCCTGATATACTTTTTAGGCTGGGTCGACCTGAGCGCCAAGATTCATTTAAAAATCCGCCTCGATGCCAATTTGAACCCCCAACCACCAGGTCGGGAGGCAAGCGTGCTGTCCACGGTTCCCTAGACACATAAAGGTGTCGTGTGTGTATAATGCGTTTTTTTGTGTTTGCTCGCTCGCTTTGAACTCAAGAGTAGTCCAGACACACAACTTCTAGTAATGCTGGACTGAATTTTGCGAGTGGATTTGATTTACCTGTTAACAGTGACCCTCGCTATCAGGCGAACCCACTCCGACTTCAGAGGCAGTTTATAATGTGATCTTTACTTTCTAAATATGAGGAGTCGGCGTGGCTGAGAGATTACCGTTTCTGGTAACTGTGTGTGACGAGGTCATGAGCTCCAATTCGATTCATGGCACCTTCCCTCTTCGCTGTCTGTTCTCTCTGTCAGACTGCAGGTGACGAGGTTTGCCTTCCCTCTTCGCTGTCTGTTCTCTCTGTCAAACTGCAGATAACGTAGATTGGCTTCCCTCTTCGCTGTCTGCTCTGTCGGGCAGACTGCACAGATGCAGATTATTTCTTGGAGCACCATACGCAGGTGGAGCAGGGCTTTGTTCATGGTTTGCTTTTCAGACAAGATCGGTTACCACAACTGAATCACTGCAATCCCGTTAGGATAACTAGGTCACGTTACCGTCATGTCTTAAGGGTCCACGCGACGCCTTCAAGTCCATGTGTAGGCCTAAAAGTTTCATACGAAAGGCTAGAGTCAGCTCCGAGTAGCAATCCCTGACAACGTCATTCAATCAATGAATAAATGACTGCATTAGTCTGTGTTGCTGTGTCGTCTATCCCAGTGTTCTCAACATTATCCAGATGTCATTTATGAATACGTGTTCATTACGTGTCTATGTGTAAGTTGAATTCAAGAGAAAACCACACCACTTAATTTCAAAAAGTACATGTTGGTAAAAATTCCATATGAAGTCATGTTGTTATCTCTTAGCACCGATACTCCTTATAGTAAACGATATTGGTGGGCGTTTGAACTGAGTCAATCTCTTGCCAGTTAGGTTTAGGCCAATGATGGCTGTTTGCAATTATGTTTAGGCCAATGAACGTAAACTTGACAAGAAATCAGAAACATCCCCCCCCCCACCCCCCGCCCCGAAAAAAAAATGCCGGAGTTGACTGCAACGTCCTGTAAAGGATACGCAACTAATCTTTCTTTTAGGCTAATGATGGCCGTTTATCTGTGGCGTACGACGAGAATGTATGGCAGAAATTTTGCACAGGATTCCGTGAAACCTACATGGCACTGGATGGTATAGGGTTTCCCTGTATACGCTACACAACAACTTTAACTTTCCCCCGCGCCTGTGGCCAAAATCATCGAACCACTTTGATATTTTGGGTAGATAATGTAAGAATATACCAGTAATCCTTCCTAGGGGTGTGATCGGCAGCAAGGTTTAATGCACTTACGCTAACGTGGTTAGGGAGTTCAACCCTTACACCGGTCACTTGGACTTCTATGTTGACTTTACTTTCAGACAGCAAGGGCAAACTCCGTCCATCATGTGCCATGCCGATAAGCGTGGGCGGTATTCGCCATTTCGCTCGATCACCAGAGTCGTGGATCAGCTCAGTGTTCTTGTCTCGACCATACCACGTGGCCAAGCCATCAAGGTATTTACTTCTATATCTTCCCCTTGTTCTCTTCCCCTCGATCTTACCTGGTATCGCCAAGTTCTCCAATTTATTTTTTCTCATAACATGTCCAAAAATTTTGACTGTCTACCTCTAATCAATTTACGATTTTCATTTGTTTCTTGTAGGACTTGGTCGTTGATTTTTCTGTCTGTCCATGATATTCTTTGCATTTTCCTCAAAAACCACATTTCCACAGCCATCAGATGTTTTTTAGCTTGTCTGCTCATTGTCCACGCTTCACATCCATACAAAAGCACAGGTTCTGTGTAACACCTCAACACTCTTTTTATCGTTGCAAATGACATCATTTTGTTAGGCAGTATGTTTCTCATCTTGTATAAGGCTACCTTGGCCGTGGCAAATCTTGTTCTAATCTCTTCAAGGCATCTCCCATTAGATGTTTTGACTGTTCCGAGATAATTGTACGGATTCACTTGTTTAAGAATATTCCATTTTACTTGTATATAATATTATATTGTGGTATTTTCTTCTTCCTAGTGACGACCATAATCTATGTCTTTTTACAATTCAATTCTAACCCTAGTTGTTCGCTGTGTGCAACAACGCATTTACTAAATGTTGCAGATCCTGTTCATTGTCTGAAATTAATAGTGTATCATCTGCATATCTAATAGCATTCATGTTTCGTCCCCCAATGATAATTCCTTTCACATCTTCTATGCTTCTGAAAATATTTTCACTGCACAGGGAAAAAAAAAGATCTGGAGACATTACATATCTCTGCCCCACACATCATTTAATAGGCTGATATTGATCTACTCTTTATCAATTCTGATGGCAGTTTGTTGTTTCCAATATATGTTATTTACAAGTCAAATGTCTATCCCATCAATCTGGGGGTTGAGTGGTCTCGAGGTATGGTGTCCGCCACGAGTGCTCGAGGTACCGTGTTCAAGCCCCGGTTGGAGCAGGGATTTTTTTCACGTGGATTTCTAATTTAAAAATTTCCCCTGGTCTAAGGGTAGTGAGATCGGACACCGTAAAATATCCCTTGGCAGTTGGAAATCGAAAAAAAATTAGTAGCCTAACGGCCCTGCCGGAGCAAAATTTCGAGTTAAAAATCTACCCAAAGTATTTCAGGATTCCCGCCGGTGCTACAGAGTTCGTGCACTGAGCTGAGATTCTCCGGACTCAGGCTTGAGTTAGGAGTAAAACGGAGCTCTTATGCGTTACACCCGTGTGTCGTGATGTTAATTCGTCGACTAAAACTAAACTAACACCATCAATTTGTAGATCTGAAAGCATCTTTATCATGTTGACTGTCTTACTCTATATGTCAAACTACTGAAAGTAAAATTGTTCAGAAAAGTCAACATGGGTTTGGAGTCAATCGTAACGTCCTACAAAGGACATGAAACTGTCAAACCAAAACACACCGTCCTACCTTTTTGATTGAGAAGGAACTGATACACAGGTATCACTGACTGAGGATCCAGCAGGTGCAGCTTCACAAACAAAGCATTCATGTCCTTGTTGTACATGTCCTCTGTGTATCGGCCTCTTACTATCCCTTGGTGGATGGATCTTATCCACTTGGGCTCCATGATGTAAGACACAAGTTTCTCAGCCCATATGTGCCTGGTATGGTAAATAAATAAGCTTATAATTTATTTTCGCAGTTATTTCCCATGCTGTGAGAGAGACTACGACAACTGAAACCAATTAGGGTTTTTGTCCTACTACACTTTGTATGTAGAACAGCTCTTTTTTGGAGAGTATGTTTTCCGTTTGCAAGAGTTAAAACATACACTCAAACAACCAGCTGTTCTACATACAAGGTGTAGTGAGACTTTACAAGTTGCGTTCGCTCGCTTTGTATTCAAGCGTAGGCCATACATGTGCTACTGCTTCTAGTATGCTGAATTGATTTTTTTTGTGGATTAGCTTTTTTTACATTACCAGTGTCCCTCGCAATCAGGCGAACCCACTCCGACTTCTGAGGCACTTGTATTATTCACCCCTATGTCAAGGACATGAAGTCAGCATTTTAGGTGTTCTTAAACAAGTGAATCGGTACAATTATCTCGGAACAGTCATACCATGCCGGTCTCCCTGGCCTAGGTATTTCCGTCTTTCTTAGTAATCCCGTATATTCTCGTGAGTAACATAACCTGCGCGAGAATCGGTAGCGGTTCTCGCCTCGATAGTAACTTGCTCTCCCTCTCTCTCCCCCTCTCTCCCCCTTTCGCGCTCTCTCTCTCACTCTCTCTCTCCCTCTCTCTCTCCTCTTACATCTGGCTTCTCTGTGCAAACCTTCTTCACGTGCATTGCCAGTGGTTGGATCTTACACAACCCCAACAACTCTAGGACTGGGCGAGGGGCTCCTGTAGCGCGTTGTATGACTAGCAACCATACTGACTATTTCGTAGGTTACAATATACCCCATGTGGTAGGTCGCAGGCACTTTTCATCTCTCTGTCTCTCTCTGTCTGTCTCTCTCTCTCGCTCTTCTCTCTCTCTCTCTCTCTCTCTCTCTCTCTCTCTCTCTCTCTCTCTCCCTCTCTCTCTTCTTGCATGTCCACATACACTAGCATTTTGTCGGTTGAAGTGTGTCTATGTAAGTACGCGTGTTCATGCACACCAATCCACCCAGACCAACAACACAATGGGGTCGTGGTCAATTTTACACGCCTCTTACCCCGCCCCCTTCTTTCTATGTGCTCACTGTACCGTAACATCCAGCACCGCTATACAAATACACCCAAGTTTTCCGTAGTCATTCAAAGGTCCGTACGTGAGGTGAGTATACAGTTTTTTTCTCCATAAACAGTTTTTCTATTAAACATTTTCTTCGACTAACATTCTTTTCAATTAACATTTTGTCAATTCTCATTTTCTCTTCATTGCTTCCATTTTTCCATGCATTTGTTCCTCTCGTCCTGTCATCACCTTCTAATGTAGTCACAGGAGTTCTCCTTGACTGTATGTTGTGTTTGTGAATGTGTTTGTTTGCTGATGAAGGCTAACCGCCGCAACGTTCTGTATGTGTCGTAACTCTGTTATGTAAAGCTGCACTACTTTGTGTCATTTTATATTGTTTAAACTTTCACAGCTTTACCGCAGTTCCACCAAATTTTATAGTAACTTAGGAGTATGTGAGCCGGCCGCTCAGAAAGTAATGACAAACTACTGAGCGTAATTTTGCCTAGTACATCAACAGCAGCTGAAAAATGCTGGTGTTGACTACAACGTCCTGTAAGGGATATGCAACAACAACAAAACAGTCATAACATAGGATGAGAGATGTCTTGGAGAGATTAGAATACGAATCGCCTTGGCGAAGGTAGACTTTTGCAACGACAAAAATGGTGTAGAGAATGTTTTGTATGGATGTGAAGCGTGGGCAATGAGCAAACAGGCTGAAAAACATCTGATGGCTGTGGAAATGTGGTTTCTGAGGAAAATGCAAAGAATATCATGGACAGACAGAAAAATCAACGATCAAGTCCTACAAGAAACAAATGAAAATCGTAAATTGATTAGAGAAATTAGACATAAACAATCATAATTTTCTGGTCACATTCTGAGAAGAAATAATTTAGAGAACTTGGTGACATCTGGCAAGATCGAGGGGAAGAGAACAATGGGAAGATAGAGAAGTAAATACCTGGATGGCTTGGCCACGTGGCATGGTCGAGACAGGAATACGGAGCTGATCCACGACTCTGGTGATCGTGTGAGCTAGCGAAATATGACCGCCCACGCTTGTCGGCATGGCACATGATGATGACAGGTGTAAGTGTTGAGCCCGCTACCTCGGCATCAGCACACCGGAAGTTTCAGAGCGAGCCTCCCTATCCATTTGGTCACCCTGACCTCCACCAATTAATTTAAAAAGTTAGTTGCCTGTCCTTTTACAGAGCGTTGCAGTCAACCCCAGAATTTATTGGCTGTTTGTGATTTGCCTGACAATTTAACGTTCGTTTCTTTGCCATTGTTTTCTGAACGGCTGGAACCTCATTCCATCGAAATCAACGAAAAGCGATCTGCTTCGACTCGCTATAATGGGGAATTGTGAAACCGCGTTTTACTAACCCCTTATTCGCAGACGCCTGCACCAACCATTATAGTTATAAAGTAATATGTTCCACATTCTTACTCATTAAAGACTTCAAAACTCTGAATAATTAAACAGACCTGTGCCTCAAAAGTTGTCTGATGGCGAGGGACACTGGTGGTAAGTAAAGCTAATCCACGCCGAAATACCAGTCCAGTGTACTAGAGATAAGAGTATCACGTGTATGTGCTACGTTGAATTCACAGATAGCGAACGGAGAATAGAAATAATCAGTCAGCTTTGCACGAATGGTGTTATAGGTTTTGAGTCAGAGAGTACGAGTACAATAAATCATCATTATACATTGGTAGAGAAAGGTAACTGCACTATAATCATCATCATCATCATCTTCCACTTTTGCCGTCAAGCGTCCTGTGGAGGAATAATTGGCGTTCTACCGCCCGATGGGTGGCACTGTATAGTGTCATTCCGTGTAATTGTACAATGTCTTTGATGTCGTCAATCCATTTTCTTCTCGGGCGATCTGTTTTTCTCGTCGCAGATGATTTTTGATGTAGGGCCAGTGCTGGTAGTTGATGGTGTTACGTTCTAACGAGATAGTCAAACCACTTGATCTTCTGTCATTCGATAAATGTGGCACAAGGTGTTGATCCCACTGTCTGTCTGATAACAACATATCTTACTCTGTCTCGGATTGTTAGTTGGCAGCTCTCCTCAGGCATCTCATCTCATGTGTGTTGATTTTGCGAAAGTGTGATTTGGATAATGTCCAAGTTTGAGACTGGTTGCATATGGTTTGTGTAAATATGCTGTTTATTATCTGTCGTTTTGCAGACATAGATATGTTTTGATGTTTTGGTATGGGTGATAGTTGATATGTAATACAAACACAAATATTGGTAAGCAAGATGTGTATATTCATGAGGTAATCACAGTTTGAGAATCAGGTATTTATTGGAATAAGTGGCCAGCTGGGCAGAGCAGGGCACTTACTTGTCCCGATATTCGGAAAATGCTGTCAAAGGCGAAAGTCGCGAGCCACCAGTCTGGAGGTAAACATTGAGGATAATGCACAATATCATCTTTGCAAGCAACCGTTTTTTTTTTTTTAACGCTCTCTCGTTTTTAACTCAAGCGTAGTCAAACACACTACTTCTAGTAGTGCTGGGCTGAATTTTGCGTGTGGAATAGCTTTCCCTATTAACAGTGTCCCTCACAATCAGGCGAACCCACTCCGACTTCAGGGGTGAAAACCGTTTGTTACGAAGGTTCTAGAAATGTCATAAATCCGGGATGGCGGAGTGACATTATCAGAACCATCACACAAGTCTGCCAACTGAGTGAGTTGAGAGTTGAGTCAAGACATTACAGCACCTGGGATATTCTCATGCGTGCTCATCTTCAACAGCCAGCCAAGTGCCCCAATATTAATTATACCAGATGCAGTGTGATTATGTGTCAGTCAGGCCTTTTCATGAACTACTGAGTGTCGGTTAGATCGTCGGGTTACTCCCTGCCACACCATTATCTCTAGGCTATGGTGATATATCTATTCTTATACACTATACACATGATCCCAGACCAACATGCACAAATACCCAACCCGACAGTACAGACCTCACCAATCTGTCTGCCTGCTCGTTTCCCACCGCACCAGCATGTCCTGGGGAAAAGATCCAACAGATGCTACTTGTTATTGATTTTTTAATTGAAGCATACCGCTCGGCACGAAGTATGCCTGTCTGAACTGAATAACGTGGCATAGCATTCCACAATATTGTCAACGTCCCTCCTCAAAACTATCTGGGGGTCTTTGTATTTTTTTTTTTTAATGAATCTCAACTTAATAGCAGAGTTCTTACCCGTCCCCACTCATGAAGTCTCTGAGACTAAAATTAGTATTGATGTCCTTCACCACGTCAGGATACAGCATCGTGTACAACTGGAAACCTGAATAGAAAACAACCATCTTCTGTCAGTATTGTACATATTGTGACAAGCAAGGCAATAGTAACAGAAGTAAACAAGAAATAATCGTGTATGAACTAACACATTCCCAACACGTGAGCCATGGCTAAGATTAACAGAAGATGCAACATTGTCATGATCTGTCTATGTCATCAGTGGCAGATAGTAAACAAGCGTGTGAGTGGTTAGAGCCAAGGATATCATGAAACATGTGGGACATGTGAATGCCAAAGAGGGAATAAGCCTAGTCCTGATACTGGATCGTGACCATTAAGGGCAGATCTCTTCAGGTGGATATATCGTGACCACTCGGGCTAGATCTGTTCTGGTGGATGGATCGTGACCACTCGTGGCAGATCTGTTCAGGTGGACATATTGTGATCATTCGGAGCAGATCTGTTCAGGTGGACGTGTCGTGTGTGAGTCCGTTGTGTCTTCAAATGGCGTGCTTGACAAATTTTGAGTTACGGTCTGTTTAGTGTAGTTGAGTTTAACTGATTTTGTGACAAACAAAAAGTAGGTTTAGACCTAACTAAAATAGATGTCGGAAAATGTTACGTAGAGTGGAGTGTGGTACAATTATAACTTAGAGTTATTCTTCTTCTTCTTTGCGTTCATCCGGAGTATTTTTATTTTTTTTCAGGTGTGATTGTGGTGTGTCTGTTATGCGCCCTTGGGCCGAAACCCGTAGGCCAACACAACCGGCTTTAGCGTGCTTTTTTTTTGGACCAGGTAGCATTCCTTGGAGACTCTCACTGTTTGCGGCACCGTCCACAACCCAGCTGGCCAAGTTGGAACGGTCGAAGACAACGGTCGTCCCTCAAAGGAAGGCAGGGACAGTCCATGGCATTTTCCGCCATCCAGGGTGGCTTCCATAATTGCAGGGCCGGCACATAGCACCCTGGAGCTGGGCTCACAGAGGGAATCGTCACGTCCTGCACATGGCTGCTTTAATTCCTCACTTCAATATATTGGGCATTTCGTTCGCCCCGGGCCGTTCCCGAACAGACCAGACTGGTCTGCAGTCAATATCCACTCAGCGAGTTTTTCGGACATGTGCTTGTCGTTGTGTCCGTCAGAGCTGTTCCAGACACGTCGGACATTCGGAAAACTACCTAGTCAGAGCTGTTC
Source organism: Cepaea hortensis (assembly GCA_963921405.1). NCBI lineage: Eukaryota > Metazoa > Mollusca > Gastropoda > Stylommatophora > Helicidae > Cepaea > Cepaea hortensis. The sequence continues at coordinate 42,588,370 of OY992887.1, read as the reverse complement.
CGAACAAGAGCGGCATTGGGAAACTAGATAGCTGTTCCTAGCACGAGGGAAGACTAGTTAGAGCTTTTCCGGTCACGAAAGACATTTCACTCGGACCTAATAGTAATTGCGTAGTGCCATTTTTATTTTGCCGCCCGTAGGCTGGCACTTCCGACTTCAGCGGGCATTTTTGATGAGGTTAGCCTTCCTCGGGTTTCGAGACAAGTTAGACTCTTTTTTCGACTTCCACACAGCAAGCTTTTGCTTCGGGCTACCACGTAATGGATTCGCAAGACAGGCGTTCCATTTTGTGTCAACGAGACAATTTTCCACCTTTGACTTACTCACTCCATGAGTATGGTTACAGACTATCTACGGAACGTGCGACCGAGGTGTTTTCCACCTTTAGTACTCGCTCACGAGGTAGGCTACATGTGCTGCCGGCTCAGCACCTTACCTCCGTGCGTCTGTGGGCGAGTAACGGCCAGGCCCTCTCATCCGGGGATCCCTCATATCCCCCAGGTAAGAGCCATCGAACGAGTATCTGCGCCAAGCATGTAGCGTGCTCAGCACCTCACCTCAATTTTGATGTAGGTTTGTGTCGGCCAGGCTCTCACTTCCGAGGGTTTATGCATACACCTCGGCTGGGAGCCTTAGAGGTTGTGTCCGGACTGAGATTGTTGGCAACGTTTGCCTGATTTAGACTGCTACCCTCAGTCTACCCGCAGAGCAGCAGGTTGTGTCTCTCTTAGTCTGGTCCCTATCCCAAGAGCTGTCCAATATGTAGTTAATATCCATCGGAATAGCGCTTGGGATCAGTGGGACACTCAAGCTCCCCCACCACGGCAAGGTGGAGACACATCGGAGGAGACTTAGAGTTATTAATATGGTAGCAGACATGCTGTGTTATATATCAAATTGAAGGGGATTGCATAGGGACAACCACTATATAAGCGCACTTGGCAGATACGGGAAGTCGCTTACGACGTCATTCCACAGCACTTAATCAGTTAAATTTATAATTATTTCCAGGAATCTGCTAATACATTTGGAAATTAATAACTGTGAAAGTTAGATATGTGAATATCAGATCATGGAACAAAGAACATATACAATTGTGCCAGACATGTTCTTTCTTGAAGTATTCAGTAGTCTTCATAAGCTGTGTTGTTATCATTAAGGAATGTTGAGGAATTATGTGTAGAGAGAATGTTGGTCAACGAGTCTAGAGGCACTCACATAATTCATCAAACGGGGTGACTTAGGAAATCGTCACACAAATGTTACATCGAGTATTTATTACAAGAAGCGTCTCATACTATCACTGCTGAAAATTACACACATTCACCCTCAGTGTATGAGTGAGTGGTGCGGTTAACATTCCCACCTACACCTAAATAAGCATGGGTGACAGCACACATGGGCGTATATCATGTAACATTTCCAATGCGCACGCATGAATACCCAGCGTGCTTGCGCAAATGACCAAGCGCACAACGACGTCAGGTCTGCGGATAAATATATCAACACATGCAATTAGGAACCAGCCCAAACGCATGACAAACATAAAGACTGCATAACTATACCAACATTCCGCTACCAGTGACACAACAACGAGGACGCTGTCCTACTTGCATGAGAGTAACTCACTACATATGCAATTAAATGCCTGAGAAGGTCAGCTTGGCCTAATGGATAAGAATGCGTCTTCTTAAACATCCGGTGTGCTGATACCAAGGTAAGGGGTTCAACCCCTACACCGTACAGCAGGACTAAAATATTGACTTATTGTCCTTGACTTGGGGACGTAAATTAAATGTACCCCTGATGTCGGAGTGGTTTCGTCTGATGGCGAGGGACACTGTTAATAGTGAAAGCTAATCCACACACAAAATTCAGTCCAATACTTCTAGAAGTTGTGTGTGTGGACTAGGCTTGAGTTCACAGCGAGCGAGCGCATAACAGAAAATGCTTGAGACAAACTGCGGACTTCACCGGTAAGTCAAGTAGAGGACCCTTGCACACAGCTTAATGTCGTTTGGGTAAATGGTGCTAGCCCCATATTTTGAGACCAACCAGTGCTCGATGGATGACATGGTCAATGATACACCGCTCGCCTTTACTTTCCAGGACATGTCCTAGTACCCATTGTAAGCTGGGTCGATGTAGGAACCGGGTCGGTTGTACAAAAAAATGCCTAGGTGGGAATTTGAACACATGACCGCAGGATCGACAACCGAGCGCGATTTCACTAAACGAGACTTGAGTTAGAAATAATTCATTAGCTGTAACATAGGCACCATGTCCGACAATGTATTTATAGAGAATCAACATTTTAAGTGGATCTCATAGCTGTTGAGTTCAATTCCAGCTCTCGTCGTTCGCTGCTGAAGGAGAAGACGGGCCACTTATCTCTTCATGCACTCAGGTCTATACAAATGTGAACGTAATAACACTTCACATGTGATGGTCTTAACACTTCACAGGTTTATACAAATGTCAACGTAATAACACTTCACATGTGATGGTCTTAACACTTCACAGGTCTATACAAATGTGAAAGTAGTAACACTTCACATATCCACAGCAAGTTTCTGTAACGGGACATGTTTTTTTGTTGAGAATAAAGCCGAGTCAACAACTGCTTTGTGCATGTAGTCAACAAGCACAGCTAAAGGAAGACCAGGAATTATAAGGATAGTTTCAATCACAGGCACGTGTATGGCCAGACTGAGACCTGCTGAGGCCCTAAATACTGAAACGATTTTGTTGCCTCTAAGTATATATATATATATATATTTTTTTTTTTTCCCCCGCGTTTCCATCCTGTTTTCAGGATATTGCGGTCAACACCAGCATCTTTCAGCTGTATGTTGATTCCTAGGCTAGATTACACTCATCAGCACGCCACGACTTTCTGAGCGACCGGCTCCATACTCTCATAAGTCACTTTTGCGATTCGAACCACTGCTAATTCTCGTCGCGTCACGTGACGAGAGTATTCGGGGCTAGCGGAGAAAGCTGCTAACCCCTCGGCCACGGAGACGGCATATATATATATATATATATATATATATATATATATATATATATATATATATATATATATATATATATATGTGTGTGTGTGTGTGTGTGTGTGTGCGTGCGTGCGTGCGTGCGTGTGTGTGTGTGTGTGTGTGTGTGTGTGTTGTGATTAACATTGATGGTCGGAGAGATAGAGAGGGAATTCTGGATATTATTTCATCTAGGCACGGAAACGTGTTAGAGCAGGAATGATTACATTCTCTAGAGAATGGAAGCTGAGAGGGATTACCCATGCTAGTTTGTAAGGTATATGTTTTTTACTCTCTATGAACTCGAACGTAATCCACGGTGGACCGATGTTTACATGTGGGCCAGCTTTCCCTGTCACCAATGTCTCCCGCGATCAGGCGAACCCACTCTGACCTCTGAGGTACTTGAAATTGACGTCACCAAGTCAAGGATGAGAAGTCAACATTAAGTTCAATTCACCAGTGTAAGGGCAAGGTTTAAGAAATACATGTGATAATCAGGATTATTATGCTGCTTGTGGTGGTATAGATGATGATGATGATGATGATGATGATGATGATGATGATGATGATGATGATGATGATGATGATGATGATGATGATGATGATGATGATGATGATGATGATGATGATGAACTACAAACCTAACTTTTTCCAGTGTAGGCTTTCATAAACCTCTTTCAGCTGATCCTCAACAACAGTTTTGTTAATGATTTTATAGAAATTGTAGGGATCCTTGATCTTTGATATTGCTTCAGCGACGAAGGCTGTGGAAAGTGTGTCTATTGGAAAGGTCCTGTACTCCACCAGTTTCAGTCCTGGAGGAGGTTCACAGTTTGGGAAAAACACTTTGTGTATTCCTGGTTCACATTTGATGCAACTGAGAAGAAAATCGCGTGATGCCTTTGTGACCATATCATGACCATCTGAATGAAACGGCGTCAGTGAGTGAAGAGTCTCCACTGTCAGATGATTGGTCATTGCTGCATTAGGTACCGCCCACTGGCGACGTGTTAGTTATGACTTTATCGCCTATATCAAATAGATAGAAAAGAAGTAATTTGATTGAGAGTTTAATAACAATACAAATCATCATTCAGTGCCTTGTCGGCTGACTTGGGCGATCATGTTTCTCCACAAATTGCGATCTGGAACGGCATGAATCAATTCGTGAGTTGACTCCCTTCCGTTCCTTGACACGAGACTGTCAAGAATTTTCTCATGCCGTCTTCCTCTATCTCTCTTTCCACAAATCTTTCCGGTTGTCACAACATGTTCCAGCTTTTGCCTTCTCCTAATGTGGCCAAAATATGATGACTGCTTCTTTCTGATGTTTGTGATAAGTTGTCTTTGCTACTTAACTTCCCTCGAAATGTTCAGATTGCTCATTCTGGCTGTCCAATTAATTTTCAGCATTCTTCTATAAAACCGCATATCCAGTGCTTCCATGGATTATTATTATTTTTTTTTTTTTTGCCTGTTTACTAATTGTCGAAGAAATCTCTGGTAGCCTTGGAACAATAAACATAGTAACATTTGGTAATTATGAAATAAATCCAAAATGGGTTGTAATGTAATTTTCTCATATTCTACACACGACTATGAAGTGGATTATATGAGAACTCAAAGAAGCTTTTATTGTTTGTATGACAATCACGTCTAGGTTTTGTGTATTTTGGTTCCGTAATTTTGATTTAATAACAGAACAGAAGCATTCTACAGAACACGAGAAGGGTGAGGGTGGGTAGGTGGAAAAAAGGGGCGGGGGGATGCAGGATTAACGATATAGTAAACATATAGTATGGATATTACAGTAAACATATAGGATGAACAATAGAACACATACTAACAAAAGTGGATGGCGAAAAATGGGAAGTATGGGTGTGTCACAGTTATGACTTACGGTTGTTAATATGGTAGCAGTCATGTTGTATTATATATTAAATTGGGGGGAGGGGGTGCTTAGGGGAAACTACTGTATTTATATTTTAACTATAGATTGATTTATAGGCAGTTACGGGAAGTTCGAATAAAACAATTTATAATCCAATGGCAATTAATCAGTTAATGCTGTTGAGGATCGCGTCGCGTTGGTTACTTACGGGTTATATGAGCCGGTCGCTCAGAAAGCAATGGCAAACTACTGAGCGTAATCTTGCCAAAAACATCAACAACAGTTGAAAAAATGATGGTGTTGGTTGCAACGTCCTGTAAGGGATACGCAACTTTCTAAAAAAACAAAATGCTGTTGAACAATATCTTAGCATCGTACTGGGTTCTGGAATGATAAATACGTACTTGTAGATTTGCTGCACGAAATGGTGCTGATCACGTTGCGGAATGAAACCCGTCGAAAGCTACCCAGATTGCTGTACGATAACGCCAAATAGGGCCTACGCTGCCAACAGTACGCGTGACCTACTAAACAAAAGTTGCATGTACTTGGCATGACGTTGTGGACAACAACAGGCTGATTAGCAAATCAGCTTTATCCAAGTGGGGATTGGCGCCCCAGACAGCAGATCACATACTGCAAGACTCCATAACACACGGGCGGTTTCACTGACATGTTTTACCTCAGAAGTCAGGCCTGATGGCCAGGGACACTGTTTTAGGTAAAAGCTAGCCCACGCGCAAAATTCAGTCCAGCACTACTGAATGTAGTGTGTATGGACTACGCTTGAGTTCAAAGCTAGTGAGTGTGGGGGGGGGGGGGGGGGGGGGGGGCAGGCATGTTTTCATTCACTTGTCCCACTTGGAAGATTTAAATTGTACTCATTACAATTTATAAATGACTGATTCTAGCTTTAGTTTATACTTAGACCAGAATTTCGCCAATTCATTTTTTAGATGGATTACCCAGCACATGTTCAACATAGATAAAAATAAAATGCATTCGCATTACAACTGCTTCAATCCAGCACAAGTTTAACTTAGTCCCCAAAAATGCATTCATATTACAACTGGTCTAATTTATATTGTTATACTGATTGCCAGCTCATTCCGCTACTTCGGCTTGGAGCGATGGTCACATTCTCGAAACAACTGTCTTACTGTCTTGAAACAACTGATTTACTGCCTTGAAACAACTGTCTCATTGCCTTGAAACAACTGTCTTACTGCCTTGAAACAACTGTCTTACTGCCTTGAAACCACTGATTTACTGCCTTGAAACAACTGTCTCATTGCCTTGAAACAACTGTCTTACTGCCTTGTGTTGGCTGGCAGGGCCCTTTGACGGATACACTACACGCGGCCTTTCGAAGCAACGAACGCCGGTTATAAGACAGTGACCGAGATTCACTCCACAGCCGTGGGAATATTCTTTTGTTCCAAAATTGTACGACTTTGGAGTCGACCCACCTAATGACATGGGTAACAGATAACACTAATCATTTTCTGATAGATGTCTTGGATGGAGAGGCGGCATGGAAAGGAACTTGCCAACTCACCTCATGCTGTACCCTAGGATATCTGCTAACACTTGGCACCAAAATAACATCTGTCATTGTACTGCCGTTCCGTTGCGTACAGTTATATGAAATATAACTAAAGTAAAGGACCACTTTTCACTCCTGCAGACATATTAGATACGTGTCTCTAGCTCGACATTATAGACCAGTCGACCCTCTATGGGTGCTGTGGTTAATATCACGCCCGAAGACAACTTTCTGGTGACCGTTTTAGACTGGGGAGATCTGGAAGTCAAGGTCAGCGGGAAAAGGTCCTCGCCTCGAAGGGAATTCGAACACATAACCTCCAGACCAACAGGCAAGCGTGCTAGCAATATACTAGCTCGGTTCCTTAAGTGAAATATAGCGAGTTAATACTGTTCTATGCACTATAGAAAAACCACACACCTCATGCAGCACTGAATGAATACAAACCACAACATGAAATTAACCAGCACGTCGAGAAAGTATAAAACAGTCTTGCACAGCCGAATATGGTCATGACTCTCATGACAAACACTTACCTCTGTATAGATCTCCCCGCCTCTCTTTCCCCAACGGGGGTATTTGACCTTATTGTAAATGACATATGCAACAGTGTTCAGTGGAGGGCTTGACGATTTGCTGGCATTTCCAGCTACTCTGCGCAATAGCAATAACCTTTCCCTGTGCGGTTTACATTCACTAATAGGGGAGGGGGGTGTAGGAGAGAGAGAGATAGATAGATAGATAGATAGAGAGAGAGAGAGAGAGAGAGAGAGAGAGAGAGGGGGGGGGGAGAGAAGGACACATGTACAGAAACTGTATGACAGAACCATCAATGTAGAGCTCACGGTGAGAACTAAACACATTCTACTGAACAAAAAGTTGAGGAAAAGAGTCTGATGCTGGATACGAAGCATACTGGGGAAATCTGAGGACAATATAACTAAACACTCTCTTCTCTGGAACCCACAACGCAAACGAAATAGCCGGAGACTTGGAAACACATGTAGACGAGAATGACAGACAAAGATGAATAATATTTGGAGGACATTGAAGCAGCTATATCCCAATGGGGAATAAAGGTCAGAAGAAGAAGAATGGAGTATAATAATGACATTAGTTAAGAATGTGGTGTTTGGGCGGTAGTTTGGCAGTTTTGGAACGGTGATGCTGATGGTTGCTATATCAATCAATTAATCAGGTGCCGTCTCCACAATGAAGGTTGGCTGCAATGGATCTCCAACAATGTCTCCCGTTTCGACTGTACTTCTGTCGTCCACCTCTTGATGTTGTCTTCCTATTTGTATCGCTGTCTACCACTTTTCTTCAACCTTACCCTCCATTGTGGTGTTTATAAGAGTGATTGATGTCTTGTAACGTGGCCGAAATATTTCACTTGCCTTTTTTTTTGTTTTTAAATTTCTTTCATCAACACCTTTTCATTTCTTTTTTCTAGAACCTCTGTATTTGGTTGTTTCTGTTTCTATGAAATATGACATCTTCTATATATCCACATCTCCAGGGCCTTTATTCGACTGCTTGTTCCATGTCCAGGCTTTTGAGCCTTTTCGTAGTATTGAATATACATAACAATGCTATATCAAAGCCCGGCCAATGTAATAAAACAAAATGGGGAATACATTCATTTAATGGTGATTGAACATACTGGGGAATATATACGTTTATTAAGATAAAACAATAAACGTAAAATGTATATGGCAGCAATATTACCAGTTAACTGCCTGTGCGCTAATGGCGGAGCAGTGAGTTCATTCTCTACACTGGTCAGCAGGACTTATACGTTGACTTCTGATTCAGAAAGCAATAGCAAACTACTGCACTTGAAATTGCCTGGAATATCAACCCGGGCTTGATCACAATGTATTGCAAATGGCAAGCAACTAATATATCACCTCGTCAATTCATTTCAGTAGCATGTCCCTTGCAGAACTTCGCTCCTTTAACAACCATCCGGAAAACCTCTCGATCATAAGCATTATGTCCCGCGTCCGATACACCCATCTAGAGATCATCCGCCACATCTTGCACCCATCTTCTCTTTGGCCTTCCTCGTCCTCTCTTCCCAGGCTTAACCCCTCCATTATTGCCCTCTCCAAACTTTCGTGACGTTTCAAGTGACCAAAATATTTCAATTTTTTTTGTTTTATCCTCTTTAATAGCCAACCTTCTTCAATATTCAGCTCGTGAAGTATGAATGTATTTGTTCTTTTCTTTACCCAAGATATTCTTAGAACTCGTCTATCAACGGGAAGGTTAACGGTCAATAAATGCCCGCAGAAGTCTGATGTGTCGATCTAACGGCGCAGGAACGCAGCTCTGCTGTAAACAGGCACAATGTAATCGCGTCCGGGAAAAAAAAACACACACACGGATGAACGCAGAAGAAGAAGAACTCATCCATAACATTTATATTCAAAGGCATTTATGCGCTGTTCAGCTTGTTTAGTATGTGTCCAGGTCTCACAGGCGAATATTGCAATGGGAAAGATGCATGCTCTTAAAAATCTGATTTTTGTAGTTCTGTCTGTCCCTCTCCACAATTTATTCAGCTGTTTTAGGTTTTGAAGAACAATAGCTATTCGTCTTTTAACTTCTTTCATTGTGTCAACATTGTTGGTAAACAATGACCAAAGATATTCAAAGTTTTCCATCACCTCCAATCTTTCCTCATTAACATTTTCTGTCTCCATAGTAATTTTATCTGTATGCATTATCTTTGATTTTGCAATGTCGAGATGTTGTGTTGTCCGACTCTAAATTTGTTTATTTTAGTTATTATTTTGCCATCAGTAGCATACCATCACGAAATAGCCGCACTATCATGCCTGCATACCATCATGAAATAGCCGCTCTATTTGGACAAACTTTTGTGGACAGCCATATTTCGCCATAATCTTCCAGTCCTCTGCTGACTGTATCAAAAGCCTGAGGTCAATGAAAATGGAGAACATTTCAGAGTTCTGTTCCTGACATTTCTCTTGCAGCTGCCTTGCAGCGAAAATCATGTCAACGGTTTCTCGTTCTTTTCTGAAGCCACATTGACTCTTAGGAAGAAGACCTTGATCGAGACGGGCCGTGAGGCGATTGAGAAGAATTCTGGCGAGTATTTTCCCTGCGATTGAGAGCAAGGAGATATCTCGGTGGTTGTTACAGGATTGGCGGTTTCCTTTACGTTTGTAAAGGTGGACTATTGACGCGTCCTTGAAATCTTGTGGCATGGTCTCGTTCATCCATATTTTTGTAAAAACACAAATGTTAAGATATCAAACAAAAAACACAAATGTTAAGATATCAAACAAAAACAAAATGTTAAGATATCACCTCTAAGAATGTCATATACTCCTGTACATCTGTGAATTGTGGAGGCATGAAATACGACATCTTCTATATATCCACATCTCCAGGGCTATTACTCGACTGCTCCGCTGACTAACGAGTGTATATAGAAACTGGAGACAACAAAGACATGCATTTTTTCGAAGAATGCTTAGATACGTGTGGACTGCTAAGACCAATACATGAGTGCTGCAAGAAGGCAATTCACAAAGATAGGTGATTACCCACCTAGTTGGTCATGCGTCGAAGTACACTTGTTCCTGCTGCGAGGCGCTGTCGCCATTTGGAGGTGACAGGTTCGAATCCCGGTCGGTAACTATAACTTTCAAATTTTATGTTGTCCAGTGCGTCCTCTAGTCTTTACTTCTTTCCTCTCCTTCTGTGAGCGTCGTTTGTTTCCGTGTCCGGTCAAGGATATGCACTACTGACGAGCTCAAACGAGAGCGAAACTCGAGTCTAGTGCTTCCACATTGACGTGGATAGGCCTTAGTTTCATACCAGATCCGCGTTGCCAGTAGTGGGTTGTGCTCAATATTTTAATACTACGTGTTTATGTAACTGTTTCAGTGGCCTCAACTGGTTCCCAAATTATCTCCTGTCTAACACATCAAGGCGAGACCGTCGTCATTTCTGGTCACACCGTGAAACGAGCGGGTGTGGAACATGCTGAGACCATCGGGAAGTAATTGCCTTTAAGAGACAACGGTTTGAAAGAGGGAGAAAATGCTGGATGACCTGGGAAAATAGCACAGAACTGGTCAGCGGTCGAACTTATCAAGAATGCATGTGTGCGGAGGATTGTGATCGTCATGATCACCTGTAGCATTTCGAAAACAGGGATAAAAATCGTCTTGGGGATCTTCTTCTAATGTTGCATATCTCTTAGAGGCCGTTGCAGTCAACGCCAGCAGTTTTCAACTGCTGTTGGTGTACCAAAAACAATATTTTTGCATATCCTTTACAGGACATCGCTGTCAACATCAGCATCTTTCAGCTGATTGTTGATTTCTTGGCAAGATTACGCTCAGTAGTTTGCCATTGCTTTCTCAGCGACCGGCTCCATACTCTCATAAGTCACTGGCGCGACTCGAACCGCTTCCAATTCTCGTGCGCTCACGTCAACCACGAGAGTATTCGGGGTTACGGAGAAAGCTGCCAACACCTTGGCCAGGGAGGCGGCGTTGGTGTACTAGGCTAGTTTTTTATGTTCAGTAGTTTGCCATCCCTTTCTGAACGACCGGCTCACATACCCTCGTAAGATACCAGCGCGGCGTGAACAGCTGCCAATCCCCTCAGCTGCTGTTTTCCCCCACGTGGATATACGGGATTAAGAACAATGTCGCTAAAGCCTTGGCCAGGGAGACGGCTTGGGGATAGCCTCATTTAATAATATAATAATACAACCTGAAATATGGGAATCTTCTTCTTCTTCTTTTCGTTCATCAGGTGTGTTTTTTCAGATGTGATTTCGGTGTGTCTGTTATGCGCCCTTGGGCCGAAACCTGTAGGCCAACACATCCGACTACAGCGTGCATTTTTGACCAGGTAGCATTCCTGGGAGACTCACTTTTGTGGTGCCCTCTACAACCCAGCTGGCCAAGGTTTAACGGTCGAAGACAACGGTCATCCCTCAAAGGAAGGCAGTGTCATAAGTCGGGGTGCCCCACCGGCTAGATGAAAATATTATTCACTGGCGAGCAACCCTAAATAGTCAGAAACTGACTAGAGACAAAATCTATATGGCTGAACTACAGATTAAGCCCATGAATATCCAACGTACAGCTCCAAGTGGCTCGTTACAAAATGAAATGAACTGTGCTGAATATTCGCCAAGGTATAGGAAAGAGAAGGTTAGCTAAGATAGATGTTTTAAGTCTAAATATATTAGTATAGACGACTATCTCAGTACAGGTTTTCTCCCTGACTGCTCCTTTCCTTGGTGTGTAAGTGAACCCCCACCAATGTACACAACAACACATATGCACAATTGGAAAAAATATAATGACAGAACTATGAGTTACAACACTCCAACATTTATTTAATAATCATAGACATCTGATTGTTTTCAATATGCGGATGATGAAATCATATAACATATTGTGATGAGAAACATTACGTAACTTTACTTGTTACTTCATCTATCTGGAACTGTGGTCCAGATCCCCACTCTCCAGTAGACTCAACAAAAGAAACAGCTTGCCGGTATTCTGACGATCTTGTCAGTCCTGACACTCCTAGTCTTCACTCGTCCTTGAGATCTACAACATAGGTGCTCCTTGTGAGAGCTTGAAAGAAGTCAAGAATGTGTTATATCAGTTCTACATCAGCGCAATCCTAATTAAAACATATCATAACACAAACATATACAATGACCAGTCTGGCCAAGTTTATCTTCCAGCTCTACTGTGTTCACCATCCTCCTTCTCCCTACTGTCTTTAGTCTGGGACGGGCTTTTCAATTGTCTCACACGCCTGTAATGATCACATTTCTGCCGCCCCATGTCCATGTCGCTAATACAGAAATTCTGTGTCGTACAGCTGCTCCGTCCAAAGTTAGTTTAGCAGCTCACAGGGTCGGTAATGGTATTATAATAATGCCTGATCATCCGGGCTTACAAGCCGTGACCAGTAGCTGTGCCAGGTTTCCATGCATTACCGTGGACGCACGCTCACAATACACTGAGAAAGTTTAGCACCATATACCAATTGTGGGTAATGTCTGTACCATTACACCTCTGCTTCCAACACAATCATTGGCCAATGGGCCAATACGCAGACAATAGCATAACACTTCATATTGATAGGTTTGCATATGACAAATCAATATATAAAACATCCAATACACATAAACATATTGATTAAACTAGACATATTATGGTACTTTAACATCATAGCATAATGCACTAGTTAGTTTATGAAATTACACATACATACATCCAACATATCCGTAAACATTATATTACTTCAAGATGGACCTCTAATGATACTCAACATAATAGCATCAGGCATTATTAATGAGTACTAATATTGTATAGCTACAAAATGAGATATACAACAAGTCTAATTGAAGTTACCCCACAGACCAGCCATATTTGCTGAGCTGCCCGGTTTAATCACACTTAGTTACTGCTGTTGTAAGAATTAAATAAATAGTCAGTTGACTATATTCTGTACAACAAATGCACACACCAAAAGGCAACTAGGGTAGTGTACAAAGAAATGACAAGCATCTACCAAGACACCTAAAAGTATATCTAGACAAGATCTCCTTCCATAAGTTTCTACTTCTCAGAAGAGTAACATTTAAAGCACAATGATATTGAACACAGAACTTTAGAAAAAAACACTCAAGTAACCTATGACAATGATAGTTCTTACCTGTTCAGAGATTTGTTCGTTTCTAACATGACCAGAGCTAGGGACCCTTATTTAAGCTGAGTCCAGCAGACCCTATTATCTCCTTGGCACCTTTCTGTCTGGTATGACAGAAACATGCTGACCTCCTAAGGTAATTAATTCTATTCAAGTGTGGGGCCAGTTCACACCTCTTTTCTCATGCAGACTGACTTATCTCCCCCTGACAGTCATAAATCTATTCTGAACCACTAACCCTCACCATAGTGTCACACCTGGATGGTTTTGAGTTGCCAGTCCCAGATCAGTTTCACAGTCTGCCCTACAGTGGGGGTAATTGTCAGTTTGACCTGTAACACCTTTAAGCTGGACTGCCTGGTTTTACAACCCTAGTCTGATGGTCTGTGTGATTTCATTCTGGGTTTATTGCAATTCCCACCATCCTGTTTTAGTAGCCAGCAGCCATCTGTTCTGACACTTCACAGTTGAATGGGTTCCTTTTGCTACAACATTTTATGCCTCTATGTGTGCAGGCCTGATTGTTCTGTCTTCCAGTTCTCATCCTTTATTATAGAGAATTGCATTTGTTCTTCTGTAACTTCTCTACATGGTGAACCGAAAATTGTTCTGGGAAGTAAAGGCTGCCAATTCGTGACAGGCAGGGACAGTCCATAGCATTTTCCGCCATCCAAGGTTGCTACCATAGTTGCAGGGCCGACACATAGCGCCCTGATTCTGGGCTCACCGAGGGAATAGTCACGTCCTGCTCATGGCTGCTTTAAATCCTCACTTCAATATATTGGTCATTTCGTTTGCCCCGGGCCATTCCCGCACAAACCAGACAAGTTTGCAGACGGTATCCACTCAGCGAGTTTTCGGACATGTGCTTGTCGTTGCGCCCGTCAGAGCTGTTCCAGGCACGACAGACATTCGGAAAACTACCTAGTCAGAGCTGTTCCGAACAAGAGCGGCATTCGGAAACTAGGTAGTCAGAGCTGTTCATAGCACGAGAGACATTCGGACGAGACATTTCACTCGGACGTAATTGCGTAGTTTTTAGTTTGCCACCCGTAGGACGACACTTCCGACTTCCGGCGGGCATTTTTTAATGAGGTTAGCCTTCCTCTGGTTTCGAGGCACGTTAGACTGTTGTGATGTCGCCAACATCTCAGCTGGTCAAGATAGAACGAGGAACGACATCGCGGTCGGCCCTCAAGGGAAGGCAGGGACAGACCATGGGCATTCCCTCGCTATCCAAGGAGGCTTCCATAATTGCAGAGCCGGCACATATTGCTCTGAGACTGGGCTCACCCGAGGAGTTGCCACGTCCTGCTCATGGCTGCTTTAGTTCCTCACTTCCATGTGTTGGGCAACTCGTTTGCCACTGATCGCTCAAGCACACACCAGGAACGGTCAGACTGCGAGCGACATCCACTCGGTAAGCTTTTGCTTTTAACTTCGGACCACGCAATAGGTTCGCTCGCCGTGCGTTCCATTTTGCGTCATTGAGACGTTCTTCCACTTTTGTCTACACCAGTGTTTCCCAACCTTTTTTGTGCCATGCCCCACTTAAGCCTTTCTAAAATTCATATTGCCCCCCTCCCCTACCCCCCCCCCCCCCCCTCAACATATACATTATTTTTAATATTCAAAAATTGAAATGTTCACTAAAGAAACTTGAATGATAGGTTTTAGGAAGAAATCACTAGGTAATTATTGAGCAAACACAGTAAGTAAATTTTCAAAACATATAATGGAGAACTGAAATTCAAGTACAAAATAATTTTAATGAAAGATTTTTCTATATTATTTTAATTATTAGTAATTATTTATTATTTAAATTTAGTGAGATCCTTGCGCTTGATGCTTGCTGCAAAGAGATCTTATGTCAGGTTCCAGTTTAGTTAACTTCAGTCTCAAGTCTCCCCGTTTTGTTATATTCAGCCGATTTCGTCCATTTTTGAATTGCCCCCCTTAACAGTCAAATTACCCCCCTGTGGGGCGTGGGCCCCACGTTGGGAAACACTGGTCTACACTCTCTATGAGTTAGATACAGACAGTTTTCGTAACCATTTCCTTCGACTGGGGCACTTTTCTGACTTTTTGTACTCGCTCACGAGTTAGGCTACATGTGCTGCCGGCTCAGCACCTTACCTTCGTGCAGCAGTGAACGAGAAACGGCCTGGCCCTCTCATCCGGGAATCTCTCATATCTCCCAGCTGAGAGCCTTCGAACTTGTATCAGACCTGAGCATGTAGCCTTGCTCAGTATCCCGTCATTATTTTTCGAAAGGTGGGTATCGGCCCGGCTCTCAGATCCGAGGGTTTGTGGCTTAGAGGCGTTCAGCGACAGCCCTCGACAGGGAGCCTTAAGTGTTTTGTCCGGACCAAGAACTTCTGCCTTCGTGCACCTGATTTAAATGTTTCACTGTTATCCTCAGTCTACCTGCAGAGCAGCAGGTTGTGTCTCTCTTAGTCTGGTCCCTATCCCATGAGCTGTCCGATATGTAGTTTTTCATCCATCGGCAAGGACATGGGGTCGATGGGACACGCAAGCTCCCCCACCACGGCAAGGTGGAGATACGGGAATAATAATGTGGGTTTTTAGAAGGAAATGCTGTGTATATGCTTCGATCAATCATTGAACGTTCTATAGAGGTAAACAAAGATATACATCTTTGCTTTATTGACTACACAAAGGCTTTCGATAGAGCAAGACGTGTTAACATGGTAGATATGCTTGCAGATCTACAAATTGATGGGAAAGACGTTAGACTTATAAAAAAAAAACATATATTGGAAACAACAAGCTGCCATAAGAATTGATAATGAAGTGGGTAAGAGAGGTGTGAGACAGGAATGTGTAATGTCTTCAGATCTGTTTTCCCTATTCTCCTACAGTGAACATATTTTCAGAAATGTAAAAGATATAAATGGAATCATCATTGGAGGAAAAAACATCAATAACATTAGATATGCAGATGATACAGTATTGATTGCAGACAATGAGCAGGATCTGCAACAATTAGTAGATGCCGTTGTTGCACACAGTGAACTATTGGGGTTAGAATTAAATTGTAAAAAGACATTATGGTCGTCACTAGGAAGAAAGAAATACCACAATGTAATATACAAGTAAATTGGAATATTCTTCAACAAGTGAATCGGTACAATTTTCTCGGAACAGTCATAACATCTGATGGGAGATGCCTTGAAGAGATTAGAACAAGAATTACCAGGGCGAAGATGAAAAACATACTGACCAATAAAAAGATGTCAATTGAAACGAGAAAGAGTGTTGAAGTGCTACATAGAACCCGTTCTTTTGTATGGATGTGAAACTTGGACTATGAGCAGTCAAGCTGAAAAACATCTGATGACTGCAGAAATGTGGTTTCTGAGGAGAATGCAAAGAATACCATGGACAGATAGAAAAACCAATGACCAAGTACTGTACTACAGGAAGCAAATGAAACTCGTAAATTGATTAGAGAAATTAGACGTAGACAATCAACATTTTGTGGGCACGTTATGAGAAGAAATGAACTGGAGAACTTGGTGACAACTGGTAAGATCGAAGGGAACAGATCAAGGGGAAGAGACCAAGAAGTAAATACCTGGATGGCTTGACCACATGGCATGGTCGAGACAGGAACACTGAGCTAATCCACGAATCTCGTGAAATGGTGAGTAATGACCGCCAACGCTTTCCGGCATGGCACATGATTGATGGGTAACTATTGCCAATAGATCCAGACATACACTGTACCGGGAGGGGTGTGTTTGAGGAATTGATACATGGTGACAAATGAAATAACTAGACTGTCTTTCCAGTCGTCACGTTTGATTCCTTGGTACTTCAATTTTAATTCACCGCAACAAAGAAGAATCCCTTTGAGCCTCATTTGCATCGGTCCGGCAATCATTTTCCGGTTTAGTGTTCGGTGGACTGCTAGATCGATCGATGGATGTTTTTTTAAAGCTTTGGGCCCGTAGGGCCCTCACTGTCGTCGACAGTGAGGGCCCTACGGGCCCAAAAAATTAAAAACATCCGTCGGTCTAGCAGTCCACCGAACACTAAACTGGAAAATGATTGCCGGACCGATGCAAATGAGGCTCGAAGGGATTCTTCTGTTTGCTGTTGTTTGCGGTGAATAAAAATTGAAGTACCGATTCCTTTTCTGCTCATTACAGTACCAAAGAACATTGTTTAGTTCCTATATCTGCATATCATCTTTTAGCTTTGCCCAGGCACCCGTTGATAGTTATTCAGGCAGTCCAGGGCTACATTCGTCCCAGAACACTTACTTTATCTTCAAGCTCTTACTAAGTGTTTCCATTCGAGACACTGCCATGCCGCTGTAAATGTTCCATGCAACATTTGAGTAGTCAAAAAGATATGACAGGGTGTTTGTGCTTGCTTGTGTTCGTTGGCTTTAGCTCCAACACAAGTCCTGTATGTCGGATGAAGACATCCTGTTGTCCAACATCAGTGTGATGTCATACAGGACCTGAGATTTGCGTGAGTATCCGTTGTCCCATGTCTGGCTTATTATTGTGCAGACTGGTTTGTTCCTCGCCGTACATGCACACTCTCCGACTTCGGAGGAATCAGCGATCCTACTGACTTCAGCCAGGATCCCGAAGGGACCGGCTGCCCAGGACGCGTCAATAGGTCTTGTTTTACATACAAAGTGTAGTTAGACCCTGTACTCTCATCTTCTGAGATAATATATCCGTGACGCATCTTTCGTGAATATGATTTCCCCAAACATTTGCAATTTTTGACTTGGAGTTAGGCATTTTCACCATAGATTGTAACATTACAATTGTAACATTGCAGGTGGGTGAGTGGTCTCAAGGTATGGCGTCTCCCGAGTGCTGGAGGCAGCCCGGGGATTTTTTCATGTGGACAAAATTTCCCCTGATCTCTGGGTATATTGCCGAGCACGTAAAATATTCCCTTGGCAGTTTGAAATCGAAAATGAGTAGCCTTACGGACCTGCTCGGGTAAACTTTCGAGCTAAAAATCTACCAAAAAGCATTTCAGCACCTCGCAGGGGCTACGGAGGTAGTGGACTGCGCTGAGATTCTTCGGACTCTGGTTTGAGTTAGGAGTAGAACGGAGCACTTAGTTACACCCATGTTGTTGATACGTCGACTAAACTACATTAAATTTTATTATTGAAATAATCAGGTTCTGTGACGTTGCGCGAGAATCGATAGCGGTTCTTTCTGCGTCGGTAACTTATGGCGTATGTGAGCCTGGTCGCTCAGAAATCAATGGCAAACTACTGAGCGTAATCTAGGCAAGAAATCAACAATCTGCTGAATGATTCTTATGTTGATAGCGATATCCTGTATAGGATATGCGGGAGGAAAAAAATTCAGTATGTGTCCTTAATTTTGCTCTCTAATACTACCATGAGCTCTACACCTGCTGGTGACTTGCGGGATAACAGCCGGCCGCTCAGAAAGCAATGGCAAACTTAATCTTGCCAAGAAATCAACTGAAAGATGCTGATAGCTATCCTGTAAAAGGATTTGCGAATTTAAAAAAATAAATTTCCATGCCCAATGGTCGCAAACCTGACATTTCAGCTATGAAATAAATCCACTGTTCATTTTCATATTTTCTTGGTATAATTCTAATGATGATTTTGGTGATATGGTTTATGATACTGGCTGTATTAACATAGTTTCATTCATCGTCTCTACTTCCTATAAAGCAATAAATAAATCAGACTCACAACTGCTTTCTTTGACGGCGTGGCACATCAGTTGGATCGTCGTTAGATCAACATCACGGTTAAACCCATAAGTGCTCCGTTTTCCTCCTAACTCAACCTGAGTCTGGAGAAACTCAGGTCAATGCACGGAACTCCGTTGCATCGGCGAGTATCCTGACATACTTTGGGTAGATTTTTAACTCGAAATTCGATTTCCGTCTGCCAAGGAATTTTTATACGTGCGCAACAATACACACGGGCGTCTGATCTCACTACCTAGAGACCAGGGGACATTTTATTACTGGAAGTCCAGGTGGATTTTTAAAATAAATCCCGATCCTCACCGGGGCCTTGCTTCCATGGATAGTTTTTCCATCTCAAGCATCCTGTATGAGCGTTCTGTCTGTCAAATCGATTATTTGATTGTGCATAACCAGTTCAAATGTATTTCACGTATTAGCTTCGTCTTTTGTCATAATATAACATCTTGGTCTTTATATTTTCTTTTAACTGTCATTGCTTTTTTTTTTATCCACTTGCCTCTATTATTTTGTGTTTTTCAACATTTTCTATTTTTCTGTATGGCCAACACAGAATATTTCGGATTTTCTATTTGTGACATACATTCTGGATATTGCACATATTTATCCCACAATCACTATTCTCTAAGGTCCTCTTTGAATTTTCTCTTACTCCCACCCTGGCGAAACGCAATTTGTAATCCCACATACTGTTTAAAACACAGCTGAAGGCGATTTGTTCGCAAAAACCCTTGCCTCTCATTCTTCTGTGTTCATCTGGAAATTTTTTTTCGGGCGTGATTTTGTCCTTGCGCCGTTAGGCCGACTTCTGCGTGCAATTGTTGACCGGGTTAACCTTCCCGGTGCCTTTCATTCAAAGGGCAATGGCAAACTACTGATCATACTCTTTCAGAAATTACAGCCAAAACATGGGGTTGAGGGACATCATGTAATGGATATATGCAACTAACTCCCCTTTTGTTTATCCAGTTTTACTTTCCTACAGGGCATTTTGTTTTCATTAAGATATATAAAAATCTCCCTATACTACATCCTTTAATACCGAGTTCCCGGACATGGTTGTTTACCCTTATCCAACAAATTACTATCCTCAGTAATGCACATTTCCAAAAGCAAAAATGTGGCTTTGATTTGTTATATCCAAGCCACATGCTTTGAATACCACCTGTTGCTCTCATCCAAATCAATTATCTGGAGAGTAACATTTCTTAATTTAACCCATGTAACACATTTGCTTTGCCAGTCAGCAGTGAGTGGAGATAACACGAATTGGCATATATACCATCTCTGGGGAACCCTTGTACTTGGGGAACCCCTATTTCAAAATAAACCAGATGGCACATGAGTATAAAATTAAAATACAGTACTCTCCTTAAACTACTGTATGTGAGCACACACTTCTCACAGACTCCAAGATGTATATTGCTGCAGTCTAGGAAACAGTTTATTGACCAAATCACTTATTTTAATTGAGGAATAAGGACAAAAATAACTTATGGCCAGTACTTTACATTTGTTTATACTAAACACAAACAAAACCACCAGAGAAATAATTGTGAAACATTTATTAGTGTCAATTAAGCAGCTGGTTGTTGCTCTGTGGGCATGGTGCGAATGATGTCAGAGTCACCTGCAAAAGAAAAATTACGTTAGCATATTTGTAATAGAGTCCCTTAGCACAATTGTAATACTCGACAAAAGACAACTAAATAAAATAAGAAAATAAATGTACAATGTGCAAAATGTCCATGACAAGCAACAGCATCGTCACAGTACTAATGCACCACTGCATATATTCTACGGCAGCATGGAAGGGCGGCCTACTACTGAACAAGTAGAACCCATGGTTCTGCCGACTGAAAAATACATTGACAAGTAGCACTTGAAGTCTTTAACATTGGAGTAAGACCTAAGTCAGAAATGTCTCAAATAGCACTCTTTGTAATATACAAGTATAATGCTGACATGTTTTTACTTAAATTGCAACAAAGATAACTGAAAAATATTAAGCTAGTAATCATGCAGATAAATTTTATCTGAAAAATATTTAAAAAAATAAACTCCATACCATTTTAAATTAAAACTAAATTCCCCCCCCCCCCCCAATTTAATGTTCACATTTCTGCAACCAAGTAGCTATGGGTCTAATGGGATATTCATCTCTGCAATGAATGTCCGATGTGCAAAATTTCCATGGTGAGAAAATTCAGTCACCACAGGAAGACTGTACCATCAATGTGCTATACGGCAGCATGGAAGGGCTGGCTACAACAGCTGGTAGTGCCCATGGTATTGCCGATTTTAACACCAAGGCCAATATTGAGACAAATATGGTGACCAGTGAAAAACAATAGGATCCCTCTATATGCTTGCAGATCATTTTTATAAGATAATCTTCACTTAAGGTGATGGGGTCGAGCTATGAGTATAAAATCTGTGCCAGTGTCAATTTTTATCAGGCCTGGCTAAATTTGGGGCTTTTCTCCCATCAGATCCATTTATGACAGCCCACAATCCATCCATCCATCATGTGCCATGCCGGTAAGCGTGGGCGGTCATGTTCTGCCATCTCACTCGATCACCAGAGTCGTGGATCAGCTCCGTGTTTCTGTCTCGACCATGCCACAAGGCCAAGCCATCCAGGTACTTGCTTCTAGGTCTTCCCCTTGGTCTGTTCCCCTCGATCTTACCAGTTGTCACCAAATTCTCCAATCCATTTCTTCTCATAACATGCCCAAAAAATTTTGACTGTCTACGTCTAATTTCTCTAATCAATTTACGATCTTCATTTGTTTCTTGAAGGACTTGTTCATTGGTCTTTCTGGCTGTCTATTTCTGGCTGTCTATGGTATTCTTTGCATTTTCCTCAGAAACCACATCTCTACAGCCATCAGATGTTTTTCAGCCTGCTCATTGTCCACGCTTCACATCCATACAAAAGTACAGGTTCAATGTAGCATCTCAACACTTTCTCGTTTCAATTGACATCTTTTTATTGGTCAATATGTTTTTCATCTTGCTAAAGGCTACTTTTGCCATTGCGATTCTTGTTCTAATCTCTTCAAGGCATCTCCCATCAGATATTACTGTAACGAGATCATTGTACCTGCTCACTTGTTGAAGAATATTCCCATTTACTTGTATATTACATTGTGGTATTTCGTCCTTCCTAGTGACGACCATAATCTGTGTTTTTACAATTTAATTCTAACCCTAGTTGTTCACTGTGTGATTTCACACAACATGATTTTCTTGGCATCTGTAAAGAAGGTAGTTTGCCATTGCTTTCCTTCCTAGCAGTGACCATACTGGTCAGTGACCGTAGCCATTGTCTCCTCAAAATAGAGATCCTCTGCCTACCGTCGTGAAGGTGGAGACCATAACCTACAACTATCTGTTGGCTGCTCTTCATCTTCATCCACCACCTGCACCCATGGCTTCACGTAACCCTGATCGGGGGGCTAAACGGGTACTCCACCTTGCCCAAGGGTGTCCCGTAGGCTAGCGGAGGGAAGGAGGCGCCTTACTTCTGCTTTGATAGGGGATACCCCTACCCCGCTACCCGCCTACAATGCAGCATTGATTTCTTCTGCGTTAATCTGAGTTTTTTGTGTGGACGTGATTCATCGTCTGTTGGACGTAGTTGCCTGTTTACAGCAGAGCTGCGTTCTCGTGCCGTCAGGCCAACACACCAGACTTCTGTGGGCGTTTCTTTACCGGGTTTACAATTCCGGGTGTTTCGAAACTTTCCAGCACTAATTGTATCTTGCAAGTGTACACTGTGGGCAAATTTACAGCATATCTATGGTTTAGAGATCCGTAATACCTCATACAAAAAATGTTTTCATTTTAAGTGTATTAAGAGTTGCAACTTTCGTCATGATACACCCAAACATACCTAGCAATTGAATACTAACTGGCCAAATGTGATTTGACATGCTACCAATATGCACTTTAAAAAATATACTAATTGATGTGTTTCTTCCTTACTGCTGAGAGAATACCAAAAAGATATGCTCGTGAGCAGAAATAAGAACATTATCTAGCACCGGCTACCAAGTCACATGATTAGAGGCACCATGAACCTGTTTGTAGTGCGTCAAAAGTAAGATAGGACAATAGAACTAGTGAGTAGGCTAGATAGCTCATCAGCAACAATTTACTTAAAAGTCATAAACATACTTTCAAACATCAGTAAAGTTAAATTCAGTGTAGAACGAAGCACCATTCTATTCACATACCTGGATCTGTGATTGAGAGAGTGCAGCATCGGAAGTATTTTCCACAGGCTGTTCCCAGCTCAATGTTATTGCCAGTGTAGTGGTGGACACCAGTCTTGGCCAACATGGCGTAGTACTCAATTTCAGATTTCCTAAAATATATACAAGTAACAGTTGCAACAGGTATCAAAATCTTACAAATGGAGTTAACATGTAGGGCTGACAGGCCTTCCATTACTGTTATTTCTTTGAATATGGACAAAATACGTCTTCTCCAAGACAATGCTATTTAGAAGCTAGTTTTCAATGTTCAAAATTTTGTAAGAGTAAATATTTTTCTTCTTGATCCACTATTTTAAAAAAAGCCTCTATATCAAAGCTCAAAACCCTAGATTTGTGTAGATACTGTGGAATAGTGAATGATACACATCCAGCATGTCCTCAACATGCCCAATGGTTATATCATATATAAAATATACAATTAGATGGTAGAAAATGTCATATCTTGTGCAATTCGATCTGCTTTTGTCCAACATGTTTTTTTAGATGTAACTGCGCCATGCCTGTTTACAGCAGAGCTGCTATATTTGAACCTTTCGGCTGACGCATATATCGGCCGGGTTATCTTTTTTTATCAGGCTGTGGTAGTCGTCCACCCTCTTTTGCCAGTCTGTCAGCCTCTTCATTTCCAGGTATACTGCAATGTGATGGGATCCACTGTATTACAACTTTTTTGGATTTCTGGCATAGACCATGGAGTGCTGCTCTTAGGTCAGCTATTTCTGTGCTATTATTGCTCTTCAGTATTGAGACAGCTGACTTTGCATCTGTGAAGATAGCTATTTGCTTCTCTTTATTTTCCTCCATCAAGAGCATTTCTGCTGCAGTTTTCAAAGCCTCTACCTCCGCTTTGAAGTTACTTGAAAATTTCCTAGTTGCCACTGACTTTTTAATCACTCAATTTTTTAAATTAAGGAGAATTCCTCCATTTTTAATTGAATCTTTGGCGGATCCATCTGTATATGCATGGGTCCAATTGCTGCTTGGGTAATGTTCTTTTATGTAGTTGAGGGTTATTTTTCTTCTTTCGGTTTCATTCTGAGTGTTCTTTTTCTCAATACCAGGAATGTTTTCTATCATCTCAGGCAGTTGCTGCTGTCTCCAAGCTGGGAAGTTGTGTGCATTGTAAATGGGTTTGACTGTTGATATGTTAAGTATGGGATCTGCCCTAATCCTTCGTTTTGCAGTTTCTACAAAGTTGCTACGCTTCAGTCTTCCCTTTCCAAAACCATTAAATCTTTTGTACATAGGGTGGTCTGTCAATCTTCTAAATTTTTCTGCTTGTAGCTGGGCTCTGCTATCTCTTCTATCCTGCATTGGTTGTAAACAAGTGATCTTTTCTAGTTCATTAATAGGCGTCTTCAGGCTTCCAGTTATGATTCGCATTCCTTGATTTTGGACTACTTATTTTGTTAAAGTTTGACTTAGCTGCTGTTGCCCAAGCTGCAATGCCATATTCCAGTACTGGCCTCACCCGTCCAGTATATAACTTCTTGAGAACTTTCTCTGCTCCCCACAAGCTTTTTCATGATTGCCATTCTTTGCCTTGCTCTTGTTCGATTTTTCTCAACCTGTGTTTTCCATGTCAGGCGACGATCAAAGGTGACTCATAGATAGTTTGGATTTTCTTTATGGCGCAATATTTTCCCATTCAATACCAGCTTAGGTTGCTGAGAGGGAGAACACTGTGCATGTTTTCTCCTCAGTTATCTTCACTAGCCATGATTTTGACCAGTTGGTGAAAGAACTCCTCCTTGGGGGACTCCTTGCTCCAACAGCATCATTTTGTTTGTTTGTCCTTGTATTTTTGTCCTGGCAGTTGTTCTCAAGGTAGTGGCTGATCCATTTATACATTTTCCCACAAACATGCATTTTTCACATGCATCTTCATTAGCCATGATTTTGACCACTCCTCTAGCGCTAATAGGGTTTGCTGTATTCTGCTGTTAGCCGTACTAATATATTCTTCAGATGTCCATATGGCTGAGGTAGTCGTCCACCCTCTTTTGTCAGTCTGTCAGCCTCTTCATTTCCAGCTGACTGGATATTTTAACCATTTCAATGTTGCTTGTACGACACTTGATTTGCACAAATGCTTTTAAGATCAGCTTAAGTGCTTAATGTAAATCAATTTGCAGGAGTCCCTAAAAAATAGTGGCCTCAGGCAAACATCCAGCTATGTTACTTAAAGTAACCGTCACCCACCAGTAGAAACTGCATATTTGAAGACCCCAGATTATTCCAAATCCTGGCTCACATGAGTACCCTTCAAAACAAAAGGAAATGATATCCTGTTCATACTAGACATCAATGTGCCATGCCAGTTAGCGTAGGTGTTCATAATATCTCCTCACATATCTTAACCACTGGTGTTCTGAATCAACTCTGTTGATATTCCCCCCCCCCCCCACCCCTCTTGGTCTGCCTCTTCTCTTCCCCTCGATCTTTCTAGTTCTCACGATGTTCAATGCCTCTCTTCTCCTCACATGACCAAAGAAAGCTGTTAGTCTCTTATTGTATATATGTTCTCTAGTTTCATTAGCGTCTTTCAGGCAATTGTCGTTAGTTACTTTATAAGTCAAAAGAATTCACAACATACTAGTCTGCTTTTGAAAAATGTCCATGTGCAAAAAAGTAATATCCTTTAGCAACCTGTCTAAATTGAGCATGTTACAGCTAAGAATATGCAACAAGTGCAAAATTTTATTATTAACCTTTAAAGTTCTAACTCCATAGGTGTACACAATGTTGACCAGTGATCCGGCATTAAACTGAGTCAGCATTAAACTACCAATTACAAATCCACATCAGAGCTTTAGGAAGAAAAATTAAGATTTCATTAGTCTGGCATGACTTCATCTTAACCATTCAGGCGTGGCTCCGAAGTCAAGTAAGTAAAAGTTCACATTCCAATGGAAACAATACAAACATACATTCACATTACTTAAAATATGCCTGGTAAGTCAGGACACAAAAGAAAGATTTGGCTAAACAAGTAACTGAGCATTAAAAATAGCCTGTCAAGTTTACCCCAGATTACACCATTCAACCTTGTTAAAATCATGACAATGTACTGTTTACTTGATTAAAAATTCAAGAAGTTGGAAGTGTCAAAAGACAGATGTTCCAGTTGTACTGAAAACATTCATTCAGTAGCATGTCCTTTGCAGAAAATCGCTCCCATAACCTTCCGGAAAACAACTCGATCACAAGCAAGATGCCCATGTTCGATACACCCATCCGCCACATCCTGCGCCCATCTTCTCTTTGGCCTTCCTCTTCCTAGGCATGTAGCCCTCCATTATTGTTCTCCAAACTTTCATGACGTTTCAAGTGACCAAAATATATCATTTTCTTTGTTTTATCATCTTCAATAGCCAACTCTCTTCAATATTCAGCATGGATGCATTTGTTATTTTCTTTACCCAAGATATTGTTAGAACCCGACAATAACAAAAGCATTTATGGGTTGTTCAGATTGTACTGTAAACAGTACACAGTAATTACATTCCCCCCGACTATTGGACATAGATAATTAAATTTGGACCAAAAATGCAAGAAGAAATGTTACACAGGTCAAATTTAGTGACAACTTGTATTCCTGTGTTGTGGGTGCTATGTAATAAAATAGCCTACTTTATAAATGAACAAATTATTTAGTGATTGAAATGTCTATTCGCAAACAAATCAGCTGGTTACGTGACGTATGAGACATCGGGACATGCGTGTGACTATATATCAGATTTTCATTGATCTAATAACGTGTCCTCAGTAGTAGTGGTAAGTGTCTCTGCCTGTCATGTGGGGGCTCAAGGTTCGATTCCCGGCTGGGGAGGAATATTTATTTTTTCTTATTTCTGCATTAGGTGAAAGTGACTAATAAAAAATATTAAAAACATTAGGAACTAAAATATAGAACCGAGAAACTTGAAGCTGTGAATAAAGGGTGCTCTATGGATGGATGGATGGGTGTGTGTGTGTGTGTTTTGGCAGCCCCAAGGCAGCATTATCGAGTGTCAAAATCAGTGGATCCAATAGATGTCTTAGTTTAAGGTGAATTTTTTATTTGCCAAATGAAATATCGCCCCAAATTAACCACCTTCTTACTGGCTCAAACTAAAATTTACTAAGCGGCCACTGTGACAATGCAAATCGAATTGCTAATAAAGTCTCCCTTTAGTGATACTGCACACAGAAGAAACCAAACAAACGAAACTGGCAACTTTCTGTCCAGTCTGAACATTCCATGATATGAAAATGCAAGTTTTATAAAGTACCTGTACTAAAAGTACCAAGACATGATCGATACATGCTTTCTTTTACTGCTGACTTTGAAAGAGGACATGCTAATCCACTTACATCAATTCAGTGCACTAGGATCAGTATTAAGTGTATGCACTATGCACTAAGCTTGAGTTCAAGCTAAGCGAATTAAAAAAGAACATGTGTGTGTGGTTTTTTTTGGAGGGGGAGGGGAGAAATTGAATAGCTTCATCAAATCACCATGACAACGAATGATAAATTGAGCAATATTTCTATCATGGTATGATAATTACCTGAGAGGAGGGGTGTTGTTGGCAATGATAACCAGCTTCGCCTTGCCACCTCTCAAGGTCTTCAATGTCTGCTTGTAGCCCAGGACATATTTGCCAGATTTCATAACCAATGCCAAACGGGCATTGATGTTATCTGCTGTCTTTTTCTGCAAATATCAAAACATTTGGAATAAGTTTATAGATAAACAAGCTGAACAGCACATATATGCTTTTAAATATAAATGTTATAGACCGGTACTAAGAATATCTTGGGTAAAGAAAAGAACATAATGCATCAATACTTCAAGAGCTGAATATTGAAGAGGGTTGGCTATTAAAGACGATAAAGAAAATTGATATATTTTGGTCACTTGAAATGTCAAAGTTTGGAGAGAACAATAATGGAGGGGTATATGCCTGGGAAGAGGTAGATGGGTCCAGGATGTGGCAGATGATCCCCAGATGGGTGTATCAGACGCGGGACATCTTGCTTGTGATCAAGGTTTTCCGAAGGGTTGTTATTGATTGATTATAGATAAAAGGGCTGGACTTTAGAAATAAAACTCACCCTGTAAGATTTTTTAAAATGTAAATTGGTAACCTATTTTTATGTTTAGAAACATTTCAGATTGTGAAACACCATGGGTGATATTTTACTACCAAATAATGTTATCAGACAAAATTCACAATACATTAAATGAGGCTGTTTACAACTTAAAAGTATGGGTCTTCAGTTTCACACTAATCATGTTAAATTTCATACTAAAATGAGTTGATCTGCTATTTAGGACCAAAATATATGACAACAAAAGTGCAGCAAAATTATGCAGGCAACTGGAAATAATCTTTAAAGCATGCATAGAAAAAGCACCAATGAGCAAAAATGGATTTTTATTGCGTTTGAATAAGTTTCTAAGCAATTATTAAGGACGTCAGAGTGCATAAGAATTCGGAAGTGGCTATTTGGATGCTAAAACAATTTTGCCTATCTTCAACATTAGCCACGACACTTTCACATCAATTAATACTTACCCAACAATAATTTTCTTAAGCTAGCGGCATAGGCATATGGGAATATTGTATAGAGTATAGACATGATCCTGACACATAAAAATACATTGTTAATGTGTTTCTTTCTGGCTGCTGGGAGAATATCAACAGATATAATCATTAGCAGACAAAAGAGATATACTTTAGCACCGGCTACCAAGTCACATGATTGTAATCATGAACCTGTTTGTAGTGCGATAAGATTTAGGTAATGAAACATTTAAGTATTGAAACAATCAACAAGAGCTGACAAAATGAAACAGTTCTCTAAAAGTACGTTATGAATAGTTCAGAATGCATAACTGGAAGACAATACAATATGTGACATCTCATGTTCCTCTTGTACCTTGTGGTGTCGAGGTGAAGTATAAACAGCTAGAAGAGTCCCCGCTTATGGGCAATATATAACACATGTTGGAATATTACTAACCTACTGTGTACACTTTATTGAATCTCAATAGTGAGTACAGAAAAAAGTTCAATAATCAACCACTTTGGTCCCATAGTATCAAGCCTGTTGCACCTGAATTGTTTACAAGTTCGTTGGTACGGATTATTAATGGTAGTCTTTTACAATTTTTTAGCTAGATGCTACAAGCCAGAATTGGGCCCTTTTGACCCGACTGCATGATGAAAAATAGCCGGTTCCGTGGCTAAAGGCTTGCAAACGCGGTTCATGAGCTGGGTGCCAGGCGTTCAAAGCTCAGGTGCGACCGATTTGTGCAGCAGACCATGTTGCGATGTGTTATGTGCTGGTATGGGAGCCGGTCGTTCAAAAAGCAATGGCAAACTACTGAACATAACACTTGTCTAGTACATCAACAGCAGCTGAAAAATTCTGGTGTTGACTGCAACACCGTAAGGGATACGATGAAATATACACGAGATTTTACAAAAGCTGTATATCAGAAAATGAAAAGTATCTTATTCGTCACTACCACTGAATGTAAGAAAGAGTGCAGAAGAGCTATAAAGAACCTGTCTTTCTGTATGACAGTGAATCTTGGAATGTGAAATAAATTAGGAAGA
Source organism: Cepaea hortensis (assembly GCA_963921405.1). Taxonomy (NCBI): domain Eukaryota; kingdom Metazoa; phylum Mollusca; class Gastropoda; order Stylommatophora; family Helicidae; genus Cepaea; species Cepaea hortensis. Next base: position 42,558,524 of record OY992887.1, on the reverse strand, counting down.
ACTCCGAAGCAACAGAGAAGTGGTTCCTAAAATGAATGTTGCGAATCCCTAGGACTGCTAGAGAAGGTAACGACGATTGCTTGAAAGAGGTTGAAACGAACATTGTATGCAAGAGAAAGCTTTCTTTGGTCATGTGATGAAAAGAGATGCACTGGAACGTGACGACAGGAAAAAATTGAAGGGAAGATAGGCAGGCGGAGAGAAATGATGCATGGATGGAGACGGTGGCATAGAGGAATATCAGCCGAGCAGATTTGATCAAGAACACCAAAGACCAAGATTTGTGGAGAGAAATGAATGCCCACACCAACTGGCATGGCACTTTTTCAGATTTTACAGCTAGCAGTATTTAGTATTGTTGATGCCATTCATGAGTTACAGCAATTGAAAAGCAAAGTTTCAGCCATTTCATCGCACGTCACAAATTCAAATTTTATCTCATTTTTGAAAACAAAATATCTGTTATATGACACACTGGTTTCGTCAAGATAACGTTTGAAGGAATTTTTCAAAGACTGTTGTAGGTATATAAGCAAAAACCTCACTTTAAAAAAAAAAGTAACTACCAGTCTCTAGTGACAGTGTTGGTTTTAAACTTTTAAAAATAAAATTATCTAGGCAAATGAAATACAGGCTCGGATTTAATTAAAAAATTTAACGTAAAAGCTAGACATGACAAATATACTTTCAACTGATTAAATATTTCTGTATGTCGTCATTCATTAGTACATTGTTATTCAATCACTGAGGATTACATAAAAATACATTAAATACAATTTTAATTTTATTTTATAAATGAACCACGTGTTAAGCCAACGGAATGAGCTTTTCTAATTGTGTGGGTATTTTAATTATTGTACTTACCGCTTTCTTTTGGGCAACCATCTTTAGTGATCAGTCACTGCGAGTGTACTAAGAATGTCGCTGTGGAAAAACCAAAGAAAATTTACGTTAGTCCCAGTACAGACCGAGAAAGCTTTAGTTAAATGACTCCGCGAGATGAAATGCTACCTACCACGCCTGGAGTCGTGATGAAAAGGAAGTTACGTTGGCTATCACGTGACTTGACAGGAAATCAGCGTTGTTTTATCGTTTCGCATTTTATTTAAGTGCTGTAATGATACGAAACAGGGACTGCTGTAATGTAATAATAGCCAGGCACTCGCTTGCAGTGCAAGTGGTAATGAGTAGAAGGCCGCATCGGGGCTAATTTTAAAAATAAAAAAAAATTAACCTGGGCTCCAGGATGGGCCCTGCCTAAAATTGTTTTTAAACATGTATTGGGAAATAAAGGTGGCCCGACACGATACTGTTCACATCACCCACCGAGTACCGATTTTTTTTTCTTTTTATTTTTTAGTATATCCTTTCTACAGGACATCGCTGTCGACACCAGCATTATACTGCTGTTCTTGATGTCTTGGCAAATTTTACGTTCAGTAGTTCGCCATTGCTTTCTGAACGACCGGCTCCGGTACCAACTCGTTAAAACCCAGCGCAACGCGGTCTGCTGCCAAATCGGTCGTATCTGTGTTTCGAACACTGGTAATCCTCCTAAACGCATTTAAAAGGTCCTTTACTTTACTTTTTATCTAGATACTGACATGTTACATCGTCTCCGTGGCCAAAGGCTTGCAAACGTGGTTCGTGAGCCGCTTACCAGGCGTTCGAAACGCAGCCGCGACCGATTTGTGCAACAGACCGTGTCGTGTTGTGTTATAACTTGTTGGTATGGGAGCCGGTCGTTCAGAGAGCAATGGCAAACTACTGAAAGTAAAATTTGCCAAGTACATCAACAACAGCTGAAAAATGCTGGTGAGTAGGCCCTACTGCAACGTCCTGCAAGGGATATGCAACATTAAAAAACAACAACAACAACAACAAAAATTGACATGTTATATCGAACATGTTCTGCTGAATGGGTCAGTCCATTTATACTTCTTAGTTTTCAGAGGCCGACCACGTAAACGATGGACGGAGGGAATAACAGAGTCCATGGGAATATCTATACATGAAGCCCATAAGCGGACACTCTCCTGCTGTTTATACTTTACCTCGACACCGCAAGGTACAAGAGGAACATGATGAGATGAGACTGTGACTGTGTTGTAGGGTTCACTTTCCCCTCTCCAAGTCTAGTGGTTCCACGGGTTTAGGTTGCTGATGTTATGCTCAGGACTGAACGGCGAGATGTTTGCATAATGTGGTTTTACATTGGCACCTTTATTTCAAAGGTAAATCCATTGATTATTATAGCAATTAACGATCGTAAACAGTACAGCGCTGAAAGTTATGGGTATGTTTAGCTGTAGGGTACTGGCTTCTTATTTGGCTAGTCTGTGGCCATGTTCTATGACAAGCAATGCTTGTGTGACCTGGTATCCGCTTCACAGTTGTTTTGATATCAGAGGAGGATGCAAGCATGTTAATGTCTGGGACGCAGAGGTGTTTGCAAGGCACCAGGGCCGGGTATATACTGGCCAAGACCTATTGATGCGTCCTCGTCGAGCGTCCTGCGCAACAGGTCCCTTCGGGGTCCTGGCTAAAGTCAATAGGATCGCCGATTCTTCCGAAGTCGGAGAGTGTCTGCATGTACGGCGAGAAACCATCAGTCTGCACACCAATAAGCCAGACATGGGACAACGGATACTCACGCAAATCTCAGGTCCTGTATGACATCACACTGATGTTGGACAACAGAATGCCTTCATCCGACATACAGGACTTCGCGTTGGAGCTCAAGCCAACGAACACAAGCAAGCAAGCAAGCAAGCATGTTAATGTCTTAAAATATATTGATCGTGAATTGTGTGTTGGGATCGAATGTCTAAGAACATGATGGGCATAAATGAAGGTAAAAAAGGAGACGCGATTCTGTAGGTTTGTTTATGTATTTACTAGGATAAAAACATACAATAAAAAGCTGTGGGTGACGTACGAAAAACAGAGTGAACTGCTATAGAATCCACCCTGTTGTATGCATGTGACATACGGACAAAACGCAAAGCTGAGAAACATCTAATGACAATGGAAATCTATGGAAATCTAGTGTTTGAGTACAATGCAAAATATATCATGCGTGGACAGAAAAACTTATTGGAAAGTCCTACAATAAATAACTGAAAATCGTAAACTGGTTACAGAAATTAGATGCAGATAGTCAAGATGTTTTGAACACATCACGAGAAATAAATGTGACAACTAGCAAACGTCAAGGGAGATGTGCTAGGGGAAGACATAGAGATAAAATACCTGGCCACGATGGTTAATCGGGATAGGTAAATCGACATGATCTTGGATTTCTGGTGGTCGTGTGAGAAGACGAACCATGACCACTTACGCTTATATCACTTATCGGCATGGTGCATGATGATGATGAGTGATGAATGACAGTGTGTCTGGTATAGCCTGCATCTTCGCATCTTAGCTGTAGCAGCATAACCCACCGGGTGAAGAAAGTTGGCCCGTTTTTTCCCCCCAATGAGATAGACGAGAGCCGTACCTCGGAAAGACTAACTGGATCAATAAATGTCAAGAAGAATCCATCGGAAAGTGCAAACTTCACAGTTCTGTCGAAGACAGTTTTTCTTCTTCTTCTTCGTTCATCCGGAGTTTTTTTTTCCGGACGTGATTGCGATGTGCCTGTTTACAGCAGAGCTGCGTTCTTGCACCGTTAGGCCGACACATCCGACTTCTGCGGGCATTTGTTGACCGGGTTAACCTTCCCGGGGAAGACAGTTCTAATGAGGTACGTCCATAGTCCCGTGGAGATTTACTCTGGTACCGGATCAGGAGAGAAGTCTGTATGTTCACCAACTTCACTCCTATAGACGTATGCCTGTTTCTGGGCTTAAACGACCTGGACGTGATTGCTTCGTAGTTTACATTTAGCCCTCAGTCTTCCAGAGGGCTCACAGTCAATCAATACCATCCATCCATCCATCCAACCAACCAAAAGACCAACTACCATCCATCCACCCAGACAACCAACCAACAGACAAACAACCAGCCATTCATCCATCCAGACAACCAACCAACAGCCGTCCATCCATCCAGACAACCAACGAACAGATCAACAACCAACCATCCATACATCCATCTAGACAACTAACTAACAGACACACAACCTCCATTCATCCATCCAGTCAATCAACCAACAGACCAACAATCATCCATCCATTCATTCATCCAGACAACCAACCAACAGACCAACAAACAGCCATCCATTCATCCATCATCCATCCAACCAACAGACCAACAACCAGCCATCCATCCACCCATCTAGACAACCAACTAATGAACAAAACAACATCCATCCACCCACGCAGACAACCAACCAACAAAGCAACCAAGTTAAAAGATAGAACTTAAGTCTTCCACAGAGGTCAGCGTGGCCGAATGGATAAGAGCGCCAGTTCTCAAACATCCCGTGTGCTGATGCCAAGGTTGCAACCCCTTCACTAGTCAGGTGGACTAAAATGTCAAATTCTCATCTTTGACCTGGGCACGTAAATTACAAATACCTCGAGGTCAAAAAGAGCAAACACCCAAAGATAAAATGTTTGTGTCCCCTAACGAAAGCTTTGGCTGAAGCGTCTATTTTGTAACTTGTAAAGCTTACCATCTAGTTCTCGTTTATTGCTGATTCATTCGTTTGTATCTGTTTATGTTTTTCATGCCGTCGAGCTTCACAACTATTTTTTGTGTCTATTTGGATTTTTGTAGTTTATTAATTTACTTTTAGCGCCGAATGTTGGGTGGTGTTTACTACACCCGACATCACCCCAGTGTTGCCATTTTGACGCTTTTCGCACCAAATTTAGTGCTTGTTCAAGTCATTTAGTGCCAAAATGTTGCATTTAGCGCGGCCGCGCGAATTTGGTGCTTCACAATTTTTTTGGGTGCTTTTTTGGGTGGGTAAAACTTACTTAAAAAATCATTTTGGGAACACTAAAAAGCCGAATTTGAACTGAAGCGAGGGAGTAAAACAGTCTTAGTACATTACCGCGCAATATTCAAGTAATTAAACTCCCTGTAATACGATTTAGTTGAAGTGAGTGACTGCAACTCGCAGGCAATAAGCAATGCGTTAAAAGATTGTTTAAACAAGAATGGACTTGAGTTGCAAAGACTAGTTGCACTTGGCACTGACAATGCATCTGTCATGACAGGTGTAAACAATGGAGTATATACAAAATTAACATCCGAAGTTCCTCATCTGGTACTAGTTAGGTGTGTATGTCATTCCCTTCAGCTGGTAGTGTCACAGGCTGCAGCTGCTTGTCTGCCCAGGAACATATAGTTCATGATTAGAGAAACATATAACTGGTTTTCTCACTCAAGTCTTCGTCAAGCAAAGTACAGGGAGCTTTTTGCTCTAATAAATGATGGAAAATATCCGCTGAAGGTTATTCAATTAAGCCAGACACGATGGGTGTCCATTCAATCTGCCATTGTCAGAATACTGCAGCAGTGGGTCGAGCTCAGAACTCATTTTGATATAGCAAGACTAAATGAGCGCAGTTATACAGCAGTACTTCTAAATTCTGTGTTTAGCAACATGAAAAATTATGTCCATCTCATATTTCTCAAGCATATTCTCGGAGAAGTTCAAAGTGTGAATAAGAAATTCGAAGCTGATATACAGGATCCAACACAACTACTCAGTGATCTTGTCCAATTCACTGATTTTATCAATTCAAAGATTGCTATTCCTGGGAAAAAAATAACAGAAAGTGATGCTATTCAAGATTATTTAGGTCCTAATCCCAATCTAGGTTATGAGTTTGAGAAAGAAACCGCAGGCTACTTGTTTCCTGATGAGAAAGAAATTCGTGGAAAGTGCATCCAGTTTTTAATAGAGCTATTGACACAGCTGCGTTTACGTTTACCCGATAACGTTCGAGTGTTGCAGTCCATGTCATGTCTTAGTGGAAGTGAATGTCTACAGCCAATGATGCTCTGTTTGGTTTGGATCTTGCTAAAATGTTTTTAGAAAATACAGCTACTCTCACCCGCATCGATATCCAGTAGAGAAAACTTAATCATATGCAGTGGACACAGACCTCTGACACACTTGGATTGTGGGCAGACATAGCCTCATACAGGGATGCCACCGGTGAAAATTCTTTCCAAGATCTTACAGATTTAGCTTTAACTGTGCTCATTTGGCCTCATTCTAATGCGGACGTGGAGTGTATTTTCAGTCAGATGGGAGTTATAAAATCAAAATTGCGGAACAGACTGAGCATCAAAGGTTTGATAGCTGCTTTGACTATTAGATATGGAATGAAAAGATATTGCAAATTCTGTCATGATTATAAACTAGCTAAGGATATTCTATGAAAAATTGGATCACAGGAGGCATATACACGTTTCTTTCAATCATCATCATCATCATCATCATCATCATCATCATCATCATCATCATCATCATCATCATCATCATCATCGCAGGAGCAAACACAGCAGGAACTAGCTACAGAAACTGAAGAGGAGTTGTCTGACTGGGATAGCTCTGGAATAAACTTCATTCTAATATTCAGTGATAATAATAAATTATAATGTGCTATAATGTTATAATTATATAACATTTTGAATGAATACTGCCAGTGCTTGGTTTAGTGCTTTCCCCAAAAATATTATTGCAATTTAGTGCTTTTTTGGCTCGAGAGTAGTTCTGATTGGGATTTGGCAGATCTGGAATAAACTTCATTGTAATATGAAGTGATAATAATAAATTATAATGTGCTACCTTGTTACATTTGTAATAAAAGCAGTTGGTGCTTTTTTTTTGTGCTTTCCAAAAAATTGTGGTGCTTTTTTGGGTTTATTTTGGTGCTTTTTCATCAAAAGGAGATGGCAACACTGCACCCCACATTTTGCCAAATGCTTCAGGCGGAGGAGTGCAATTGGGAAGGTACAAGCCTTATCCTGGTGTGAGGAAATGCAATCTAAAGACTAAATATCATGGCAGGGCAGATCAGGCCCTATGCCTTGGTTGGCGACTTGTCTAGGATGGAAGCTCCGGCAGGCTGACAGTTAAAGCACTGCTTTGTTGATTCTGCAGCTTGTCTTGTTCCGGATATATTGGTGTTACCTTTCCTCTGGAGTGAACTAGGTAGGCCGAAAGAGGGATCATGCTGCATGAGCAACACATAGTCTCTATAAATTAGACCAGGCTTTGTGCTATGAAGAGGTATAACTCCATCACTGGTCTTAACTGGTCTCGGAATCAAAGCGAGAGGTAGCTGTTATGGGTTATAAGTCCTTGTCAATTGGCGGGACATGACTGATACATTATTTGATATTGCACACTGGGAGAAAGTCGTCACTGAACGTGTAGGTTGCATGGAGGGCAAAGATCAGAAATGGAATAAAGACAAAGGAGAAAATGACTGCAGATAGGTCATATGCTGAGTGTGTGAGACGAAAGATGGTGCATGATGGTGGAAATGACCATGTGTTTATATGCATCCATTGTGGACGAACATGTACAACTCGAATTGGTCTTCTTCTTCTTCTTCTTCTTCTGCGTTCATCCGGAGTTTTTTTTTCCGGACGTGATTGCGTTGTGCCTGTTTGCGTTCTTGCGCCGTTAGGCCGACACATCCGACTTCAGCGGGCTTTTGTTGACCGGGTTAACCTTCCCGGGGGAATTGGTCTGATCAATCACATTCGCTACCGCCATGGGTTGTAGATTTGAAGCCTTTTTGAAGCACAATGTAACAAACTATTGTCTGTCAAGACGGCAAGGGTCAATGGATAGTTTACTTTGAAAGATACATTTCCGTGTCATAATGTTGTAGAAGATCCCGTTGTAATGAGCTGTCACTCTCTAGGAAATGTAGTACTGAGACTGCTTCGTTTTGTCCCGGTTGAGAAGATATACATATACATGAGAAGGCATATTTGTATTGGCATTTGTTTTTACAAGAACCTCCACAAAGCAGTAGTGGTTTTGTACTTGGTGTGTCCTTCACGTAGATGGATTTCCTTCCTGGGTTTGTTAGTTCCATATTCATTAGCCAGACCATATCCTTTTCCAAGGATGTCCCACAGCTTTGACCAGTATGGAACTTGACTCTAGCACATCAGTTTATCTGCACCCCTGTCTATGTCACAGCAACATCCATGACCACATACAAGTCACTCAAATATTTTGGCTAATGTCTCAGTGGTTGTGGCATTTCCTATTTGATAGCCATTGCGATATGTGTATTGTGTTAGCCTTTCTGGTATGTGTCAGCCATTGTACCATTTGTAAGCCGACTGGCATTCATTACAATTGATCCTCAGCTGCCTGAAAATGCAGTTAAATAAACAGATTACAGAAGTTTACTTGTAACAGTAACCATATAAACAAAGTCAACGTAGTCGCATCACTTTTTGGTTTCACAACATTGAGGAAAAATATAAACCAAATCATGAGGAAAATTAGGTTTAATTATATCTATTTTTAAAATAAATAAGCTACATCGTGAGTATGAATAACTCTGGATTCTTGTTTTCATGTTTGATTTAAATCTTTCTATTCCAGACACTTATTATTTAAACACTTTTTACTCCAGGGTGTTTACATTAAAGTAATGAATGTCTGGCTCTAAAGAGTTACATTAATGATATATGGGACATATGGAGTTCAAGAAACATCATGGAGATAAGATAATCGAATCAAACTGCTGATGGGACAGTATGAGTTAAAAATGATACTCATGTATGTAGTGAATAATAAACAAATGATGAGTTACTTTGTACAAAATGCGTTAAACATTAATACAATGTTTTAACATTTTATAATGGACATTCCCATGCATCTATTTCCAGATTTTAAGATCTCCTCACGTGATCCCTCATTGACCTCTTACATTGTGTGCAAAAGTATGCCAAATACAGTTACACTACTTTAAAGTATTTTTTTACATGCTAGAAAAGAGCGGTCACTCTTGATCGTGTTCTGGTAAAGCTTACCCATTCTACTTCTGGTTTTTGATGATTAATTCAATGCATTGGAAAAGAGCAGGAAAGACTGTCAGATGAATATATAAGACTAATCCTATTATGTGTTTGCTTGTTCCCAGAAAGCAATGGCAATCTATTGAGCATATTCTTTGCCAAGAAATAACAAACAGTAAAAATACTAGGGTTGACTGCGATGTCCTGCAAAGGATATTCAACTATCTGTTCTCATTACGGGATCTGCAGCATTGTTGCCGTATCCTTGAAGAGTTCTCTCTCCCCCCCCCCCCCCCCCGGTTGAAGACTAAAACCGTTCGCCAGAGCTAGATACATAGTGGACATGTCAGGATGGAGAAAACACATATAATACTCAGCTTTTTGAAGGATCAAACCGATATCCCATGATGTTTGAGGTAGATATAGTGACCCCACGACCATCCATGCTTCTAATATTGTAAATAAAAGAAAATGAAGCCAGGGGTCAGGAAACGAAACACCAGTACTATTTTCACAAGGAGAAAAGAAACATCATTAGGGCCCCAGTTATAACTAATTGACAAACCGAAAGTTGAACGGAACCTGAACACTTTTTTCCTTCTAAATATGGGATCGGATCGATCACACATTAGTGTAGTTGATAGGAAGCTTAGCTGACAAAGTCATGAGCTTGATCGGGCGTGGGAACAACACCCGAGTTCACCGACCATCAAGAGAGGAAAAAGGCTGGCCACCTACTCAACCATGGGTTCAGGCCTACAAAATGTAATGACTCTATTACATCACAGACACGTAGCTGCTTCATGCTTCGGGATATGCATTTTGTTTTTGTTTAAAAAGATGGTCCCACTGCAGATACTGCCATTAAGGTAAAGTATTCATACATTCACATTCTGGGTTATAACAAATGAGGTAGGATGACCGGTTCCTTTCCTTGTCATCTTTCTGTCCCAGAAGATAGTCTGGTACTCATTTTCGTAATGCTGGGTCAGAAAAAAAAAAAAATTCTGCCTCTGATAAAGGATAGAAGTCTGGCTACTCATGGCTGCCAAGCTCTGCTGTGGATAGAAGTCTGGCTACTGTCAAGACTGCCAAGCTCTGCTGTGGATAGAAGTCTGGCTACTGTCATGGCTGCCTAACTCACTAACAAACATACCATATCAGCTCCTGTTACTGTAAGCTAATAAATAACAAATTACCAAACAATTTGTACATAACACCATAGAAAACATACTTATCACATAATATTGAATAATATGAGTCATGTCGAGAGAGAGAGAGAGAGAGAGAGAGAGAGAGAGAGAGAAAGAGAGAGAGAGAGAGAGAGAGAGAGAGAGAGAGCTTAATTGATTAAGTGCAATGGGGTGATTAATCGTCTTTAGTGGCTTGCTATATCTGTTATGGGTTTATATACAGTAGTTTTCCATATGTAAACTCTTTAATTTGATATATAATACAACATGTCTGCTCACTGCTACCATATTAACAACTTTTAAGTCATAACTGCCCCTCTGCTGTGTGTCCACCGTGACGAGGTAGAGGGGCTTGTGCGTCCCAATGACCCCAAGAGCTATGCCGACGGTAGCACAGCTACTGGTAGGGCCACCCATGTCGGACAGGTCAAGGGAGAGGGACCAGACGAAGAGACACACAAACCTGCTGCCTTGTAGGTAGACTGGGGACAGTCAAAGGCTAGGGAAAGCATCCCAAATAAATGCTTGTCGAAATCGGATGTACTGAGCCACAGGCTTGACAAAGCAGTGCAACGTAACTTAATTCATGATGTCACAAATCAAAATTAATCGTTATGGTGCTAATCCCGTGAAGTCCCATCAGGCGGTGATAGTGCCGGGCCCCCTGCCTCGAGGGGGTCCACCCATGACTACTGGTGGTCACCTTCCCCTGTGCTGTGGAGTCAAGGCCGAAGGAGTTTACAAGAAGAAAGAATCCCTGACACAGCGTCTTCATAAAGATAGAATAGATGTGGCATGCATTCAAGAGACACACCTCAACGCCAATCACAAATTCTCAGTCAGAGGATATCAGGCCACACGTTTCGACCGCGAAGGACACAAAGGAGGAGTTCTAATACTTACACGAAATACAATACCTTGCAGCGAAGTATCTGTGATCTCTGACAACCAAACGGAAATTATAGGTGTTGATATAATGATAAAGGACGTGAAAATAAGAATCTACAATCTGTATAGCCCAGCAGATAAGGACCTTACACTCTCAAACATGAAAATAACTGACACAAACTGCATTATTGTCGGAGACTTTAATAGCCGTTCAGAAAGATGGGGATACCCAGATACTGACAAAAGAGGAGATGAATTGGAGGACTATGAAATAGACTCAAATCTCCATCTACTCAACAAAGCGGATGACACACCGAGCTTCTACTCCAGAAGATGGCTTACCACTTCTACTCCAGACTTAGCTTTCTGCACAGGAGACATCCTCCACAAAATCGATCGCCATGTGCTGGACCAATTAGCAGGTAGTGACCACAGACCAATCAAACTTGTAATGAATATGGAGTATGTTCCACAGGAGCAAAAGCCCTTGCCCCGCTGGAATTACAAACGAGCAGATTGGGACAGATTTGCCATACTAACAGACAAATATTGTGAAAACATAAATACACGATATGGCAACATAAAGCAAATGGTGGAAAGTCTAAACAGAACGATAATACAGGCAGCCACTGAGTCCATTCCTAGAGGAGCGAGGAAAAATTACAAACCATACTGGACTGAAGAACTACAAAGTTTGGAGGACAAAGTTGAAGATGCCAGGAAGACAGCAGAGAGAGAACAAACAATTGAAGCGAATATCTCTCTCAAAGCCATCTCAGCAAAATATAAAAGAACAGTAAATCAAACAACAAGAGATTGTTGGAGGGAAAAAAACAGAAAACCTGAATTTTGACAGGGATAGAAACAAACTATGGAAACTAGTGAAAGCCATGAACAATGAAGGACCTAGAAACAAACAAATAACAATTAAACAAGGAAATGCCTTGCTTACAGGAAAAAAGGCTGCAAATGCACTAATGGAACACTATGCAAATGCAAACCACATTGATATTACAACCGAACAGAAGAAAGCAATCAAAGACAAACAGATACATCATAGAAATACAGAGACAGCAGCAGAATATATGAAGGCAAATCTAACAATGGAAGAAATGGAACAGGCAATGAATACCCTAAAAAAGAAGAAATCACCAGGAAAGGATGGAATCACAAATGAAATGCTAATAGGACTAGGCACCACGGCAAAGAAGAAACTACTAGCAGTCCTAAATAACAGCTGGAAGAGAGGAATAGTCCCACAGGCATGGAAGGAAGCTATACTAATACCAGTCCCAAAGAAAGGAAAAGACCTGGAAGAACCAAATAGCTATCGACCTATCAGTCTACTTAGCTGTGTAGGAAAATTAATGGAACGCATTATCAATGGCAGGCTAACATGGCATCTGGAAGAAAACCAACTCTTAACACCACACCAAGCAGGATTCAGAAAGTACAGATCCACTGAAGATCAAATAACCTATATAGCTCAGGAAATAGAGGATGCCTTCCAAGAGAAAAAGCACACACTAGCAGTCTGGATAGATTTAGAAAAAGCATTTGATAAAGTATGGAAGGAAGGATTGAAAGTAAAACTGCAAAACATGCATGTTTGTGGGAAAATGTATAAATGGATCAGCCACTACCTTGAGAACAGAACTGCCAGGACAAAAGTACAAGGACAAATAAGCAAAATGATGCTGCTGGAGCAAGGTGTCCCCCAAGGAGGAGTTCTTTCACCAACATTATTCCTAGCATATATAAATGACATCACAGAAAATTTTACAGCCAGAGTACACACATCCTCCTTTGCAGATGACCTAGCCATATGGACATCTGAAGAATATATTAGTATAGCTAACAGCAGAATACAGCAAGCCTTATTAGCGCTAGAGGACTGGTCAAAATCATGGCTAGTGAAGATAAGTGAGGAGAAAACAACATGCACAGTGTTCTCCCTCTCAAATAAAACTCAGCAACCTAAGCTGGTATTCAATGGAAAAATATTGCGCCATGAAGAAAATCCAAACTATCTAGGAGTCACCTTTGATCGTCGCCTGACATGGAAGACACAGGTTGAGAAAAATCGAACAAGAGCAAGGCAGAGAATGGCAATCATGAAAAAGCTTGCTGGTACAACGTGGGGAGCAGATGAGAAAGTTCTCAAGAAGTTATATACTGGACGGGTGAGGCCAGTACTGGAATATGGCATTGCAGCTTGGGCAACAGCAGCTAAGTCAAACTTTAACAAAATAAGTAGAGTCCAAAATCAAGGAATGCGAATCATAACTGGAAGCCTGAAGACAACGCCTATTAATGAACTAGAAAAGATCACTTGTTTACAACCAATGCAGGATAGAAGAGATAGCAGAGCCCAGCAACAAGCAGAAAATTTAGAAGATTGACAGACCACCCTATGTACAACAGATTTAATGGTTTTGGAAAGGGAAGACTGAAGCGTAGCAACTTTGTAGAAACTGCAAAACGAAGGATTAGGGCAGATCCTATACTTAACATATCAACAGTCAAGCCCATACACAATGCACACAAGTTCCCAGCTTGGAGACAGCAGCAACTGCCTGAGATGATAGAAAACATTCCTGGTATTGAGAAAAAGAACACTCAGCATGAAACCGAAAGAAGAGAAATAACCCTAAACTACATAAAAGAACATTACCCAAGCAGGAATTGGACCCATGCATATACAGATGGATCAGCCAAAAATTCAACAGAGAATGGAGGAGGAGGAATTCTCCTAAATTTAAAAAATGGAGTGAAAAAAACACATTCAATGGCAACTGGAAAATTTTCAAGTAACTTCAAAGCAGAGGTAGAGGCTTTGAAAACTGCAGCAGAAATGCTCCTGATGGAGGAAAATAAAGAGAAGCAAATAGCTATCTTCACAGATGCAAAGTCAGCTGTCTCAATACTGAAGAGCAATAACAGCACAGAACTAACTGACCTAAGAGCAGCACTCCATGGTCTATGCCAGAAATCCAAAAAAGTTGTAATACAGTGGATCCCATCACATTGCAGTATACCTGGAAACGAAGAGGCTGACAGACTGGCAAAAGAGGGCAGACGACTACCACAGCCTGACATAGACATAACCTATAATGAGGCAAAGAGGTTGATAAAAAGCACTTATAGAACCAAATGGGAATCAGAGCATCCAGGCCATCAGAAGGATGATGCATATTACAAACTCGACCGAAGAGAACAAGTAGCAATCTTCAGACTCCGCACAGGACATAACAAGCTGAAATACCACTTGTTCAATAAACTAAAGTTAGGAGATACCGATGAATGTAATTGTAGAACTGGAAAAATGACAGCAAAACATTTGCTGCAGGATTGCCCAACATATGCAGAACAGAGAAAGATATTTTGGCTCACACCTGCTTCATTTGAGGACAAGCTCTATGGAGATATCAACAAGCTCAAGTTGACCGCAGCTTACTTTAACTACATACAGGTTGACATTTAAAGGTGCATGAAGACCCAGAGGCATGAAACTGAATATTGCTTGGATAGCAAATCCATTATGTGGAAAGTCCAAATGGAAAGCTCGCTGTGTGGGCTTCATAAAAGGTGGAAAAGTGTCCTGGTGGCACGAAATGGAATATTGCTTGGATAGCAAATCCATTACGTGGAAAGTCCGAATCAAAAGCCCATTGTGTGGGCTTCATAAAAGGTGGAAAAGTGTCCTAGTGGCATGAAATGGAATATTGCTTGGATAGCAAATCCATTACGTGGAAAGTCCGAATCAAAAGCCCACTGTGTGGACTTCATAAAAGGTGGAAAAGTGTCCTAGTGGCACGAAATGGAATATTGCCTCGATAGCAAATCCATTACATGGAAAGTCCGAATCGAAAGCTCACTGTGTGGATGTCATCTGCAGACTGCATACTTCTGGTTTCCGGAAGAACAGCCTATGGTGAACGGAAGGCCCAATATATGGAAGTGAGGCTAAGCAGCCATGTGCAGGACGTGACGATTCCTTGGGTGAGCCCAGTACCAGAGCGCTATGTATCGGCTCTGCAAGTATGGAAGCCTCCTTGGATGGCGGGGAATGCCCATGGTCTGCCCCTGCCTTCCCTTGAGGGCTGACCAGGATCTTTGGCTGTTCTATATGGACCAGCTGGGATGGGGGATAACACCCCAACAGTGAGAGTCAAACGTCCTAAGAAACCCCCGGGAAGGTTAACCCGGTCAACAAATGCCCGCAGAAGTCGGATGTGTCGGCCTAACGGCGCAAGAACGCAGCTCTGCTGTAAACAGGCACAACGCAATCACATCCGAAAAAAATCTCCGGATGAACGAAGAAGAAGAAGAAGAAGTCATAACTGTGACAGACCTCTACTTCCCATTTACCACAAACCATTTTTGGGGGTCCAAACCTGTTTTTCCGGTCCCCCTGGCCAAGGGTTTAACGACATTGTTTGTAATCCCATACATCCACGTGGGGAAAACAGCAGCTGTGAGATTTGGCAGCAGATTGTGCAGTGCTGGTAACTTACAGGGTATATGAGCCGGTCGTTCAGAAAGCAATGGCAAACTACTGTACGTAAAAACTTGTCTAGTACATCAACAGCTGCTGAAAGATGCTGGTGTTGGCTGCAATGTCCTGTAAGGGATATACAGCAAAAAAAAAACCTCTCCTTTTTGTTTGGCACTGAATTTGTTAAGCCGATGGTGATTACAGATGATACCGTGTCATATATAATTTCCAATTCTCCTGCTGGATTGAAGATGACGGCTATTGAAGACGATGTATTTAATAACTGTAGTGATTGCACCACCTGGTTGTGTGTTGACAGCAGCTAGTATTGAAATAACAAATAGGATTGGATCTAGCTCTGTCCAGGTGTGAGGTTGAGCACATCCAGATAAATACATAACTTTGAATAATGAAGATCCCCCGCAGAAGTCGGATGTGTCGGCCTAACGGCGCAAGAACGCAGCTCTGCTGTAAACAGGCACAATGCAATCACATCCGTAAAAAAAAACTCCGGATGAACGCAGAAGAAGAAGAAGAAGAATAATGAAGATACAGACAATAGATTGCACGATTAATTTCCTAGCATATTTTGCTGCATCTTGTCAAGTGCATACTGTCTTTTTGTCTGCACAAAGTTGGCTTTTGTAAATGAATGGCAATTGCCTCTGCCAGTTTTAACATGCGACCATTTTGTGTGCTAAACAACACATGATATGCATTGTCCATATCATTCACATGACCGGTTTCCAAAATGTGCCATCTAGTAGTCAAAATTCTAATGTGAACGGTGACTGTATTGTAAATAAAATTATTAGCTGCAGTCTCTGTTGTTTTTCGATCTGTTCTGCAAAACTTTTATATTGTAATTAATGAGTCATCACACTTAATACCCTTAGACACCACAGTACGTTCAGAACATCCACATATGTGAAAAAAAATTGATTACAATAGGTTAATTAAATCTATGAGGTGGTATGCTCTAGTTAAACTTTTAGTGTTTTGTCATGATTTTCTTCCATACATTAAAATGTTGCTATTGTGTTAATTAAAAAAATGTTTTTGTCTACTCATATATTGTTTTTTCTACTTATTTATTTTTTGATCCCAGTAGAAAATACTTCCTGTCTGCTTTGCCTCATCCCGGTTGTTGTGTTTCTGTTTTCCTGATCGCACTGTGGATTTGTTGTTTATTTTGTAGATGAGAGTGTATGTCAGTATGTGTATGTATGCATGTGTCTGCTTCTAATCAAGACCTCTCTATGTCAACATTTTAGATATTTGTACTGCATACAATCAATTTTACTGGATGAATTCATATAATCAACTGTACTAGATGAATTCACATAATCAATAATACTGGGTGAATTTCTAAAATCAGTAATATAGTCATTTATGTGCCCTGTCTATTAAGCTGTTCTGATCTACTGCAATACTATCTACCACATATGTGTATGTGTTTATGCTCACAATCATAAACTTACACACAACTACTTTCCCACAGACATGTTTGTTTAATGATGCTTAAAATTAGGTTTACATGTACAATTTCAGGATGACAAATTAAATATATTCACATAATATTTATCACAGACTAGCAAATTCAACAAACCACAGATAGTGACATTTATAGAATGTTAAACAAGTGAGGCTAAGCAGCCATGTGCAGGACGTGACGATTCCTTGGGTAAGCCCAGTACCAGAGCGCTGTGTGTTGGCTCTGCAAGTATGGAAGCCTCCTTGGATGGCGGGGAATGCCCATGGTCTGCCCCTGCCTTCCCTTGAGGGCTGACCAGGATGTCTTTGGCTGTTCTATATGGGCCAGCTAGGATGGGGGAATAACACCACAACAGGGAGATTCAAACATCCTAAGAAACCCCCGGGAAGGTTAACCCGGTCAACAAATGCCCACAGAAGTCGGATGTGTCGGCCTAATGGCGCAAGAATGCAGCCCTGCTGTAAACAGGCACAACGCAATCACATCCGAAAAAAAACTCCGGATGAACGCAGAAGAATGTTAAACTACAGTCATCTGTCTGTTGGAAGCAGATACACTTCACCAAACTGTGCACTCTTCTGACCTCAGTATCCCAGAACACTTTGCATTCTGAATGTCAATAGTAAAAAAACCCAGGAAGGTTAACCCGGTCAACAAATGCCCACAGAAGTCAGATGTGTCAGCCTAACGGCGCAAGAATGCAGCTCTGCTGTAAACAGGCACAAAGCAATCACGTCCAAAAAAAAAACAACTCTGGATGAACACAGAAGAAGAAGAAAATAGTAAAAAACATCAGCAGCAAAATATATGCCCACTAACTTATATATACTTCTGAAAGATTAAAAAAAATGTATAATCATGATTTAATTAAAACTTAATAAAATTCTTTGTATATCTCAGGAAACTACACAAATCACAACATCATGCTATCTACTAACATGTCTACCTGACAACATGTCTCTTGTTTTTTGACAATTTTTATTTTGCCTGGCATATTTCACTGAATCTCGCCAGGTACATACTGCAGAAATCATACAACATAAACTAAGGTAATTAGATAAATCCTTCACGCTGAAATATACAACATGCATATTCACACAGTAGTTTGAGTTGTTAAAATGACTATCATGTCTTTTTATATGCACAAAGTTGGTTTCTGTAAATTAATAGCAATCGACACTGCCAGCTTTAAACATTTTGTGAGAGTAAAATATGCTAGGCAATGATTAGAGCAATCTATTGTTTGCGCCTTTGTTATTCTTATTCATTATGAGAAAATAATTGTTTTAAATTTTTATTTTATTGAAATGATACAAAAAGGTGAGAGTTCCCTTGTATCATAATTTGAAAATGTTACATTCCTATTTATAAAATTTAAAAAAATGATCAGAATGTTTTATTATTACATTCTTATAACCTTGGGATGATTGTTAAATCTGAATATATATACACTGATGACTTAGCTGTTCCACAATGAATAACTTACATTCAATTTCAGTTCATTCATAATTGTTCTGTTTAGTGGCAAACCATAAAGGCAAGATAATTAATTCCATATGACAAATACTGTGTGACAGAGATGGTAAAGATGGAGAAAGATATGGGATTTCTTTAAATAAAAACCATTATCTGAATCTCACTATGCTGAGATTGTTTTTCATCTAGACATGAAATCTCATTTGTTATAAACCAATTACTTTTCAAGCATGTTTCCATAGCAGTGACATGCAAATTGCTGTGAAACCCCTGAGTAAGATCAAATATGAACATCGTTTCCATGAAGGTAATTCTGTTTGAAACATGATGGCAACAAAAACAATGTAAAAAAAAACAATTACTTTTTCTTTAGACTATGTAATATTTGAGTGTCATTCGTCCATTCCGCTCTTGATATAGAACCTGTCAGTGAGGTGCAACTGCCAGACATCCTTTGCTGTTGTGCTGAGTGTTTTCTTTTCTTGGCCTGCACAAGTTTGTCGTATTGCACAAATAAACCATGTTTAGGTCGACAGTGAAAATACCGTACGCCCTTTATGGAGCCGTCAGTCTTACCTGAAGAAGAGATGATGTTACAAAAATCAGCATAACCACAGCAAAGTAACAGTTGGAAACACAGACAAATGAAAGAAACACACATGGTCTATATGGAATGGTTTATAAAACACTGGAACGCTTGAATTATGAAAAAGAATTACAAATAGGCAACAAAGGACCATAATAGAAAAAAAACATACGATGTAATCATTTATAGTATGGTGACAGTTATACAGAAAATAACACACATCTTTATCGTCATGTGCCATACAGATAATCGTGAACAGTCTTGGTTGGCCATCTCACATGGTAACAAGAGCCTTGCATTAGGTTCTTGTCTCGATTATGCCATGTGGCAAAACCATCCAGGTATTTACCTCTTTGTCTCTCCCTTACTCTCTACCCCCCCCCCCCCCCCCCCCCCCCCCCCCCCCCCGCCAATTTGCCAGTTGACACCAAGTTTTTTAGTGTATTTCACCTCATAACATGCCCAACAAAATTGTGACTGTGTATGTCTAATGCCAGTAAACTGAGTTTAAATGTCAGCAGCAGGAAAAAAATATATCCACACTATTTTACAATCTTTAGTTGACAGAAAATAATATCACCATAAAACAAAGACACCATTTTATAATCTTTAGTTGACAGAATATACTATGACTATAAAAATAAAGACACCATTTTACAGTCTTTAGTTGACAGAATATAATATCACTATAAAACAAAGACACCATTTTACATTATTTAGGTGAAAGAATATAACATCACCATAATAAACAAAGACACTATTTTACATTATTTAGGTGACAGAGCATAATATCACCATAAAACAAAGACACTATTTTATATTCTTTAAGTGACAGAACATAATATCAGCATAAAACAAAGACACTATTTTACATTCTTTAGGTGACAGAACATAATATCACCATAAAACAAAGACACTATTTTAATTCTTTAGGTGACAGAACATAATATCAATATAAAACAAAGACACTATTTTACAATCTTCACATGGCAGAATGTAATGTCACAAGCAAAAGTATCAGAACCTTATTTCTTACCTTCCGCTTCATCTAATTCAACACCAACCCATGGTCCTCGAGCAAAGTGGACAGTGCCAATGAATTTAACAATGCCAGCTTTGGGCAGGCCTTTGGAAGAAGAAACAATCACGTTTTCTCCATCTTTAATGTCGGCTGAAAATGCACCATCCCAAGATTGTGTAAACTCAGTTGGAAGTGTTCCATTTTGAGACATTTTAATATCGGCACTGAATGAGTGCCCTTTTGAGTCTTTTCCTGCAAACATAATAGCAAAAAGACAAAAGTTATAGTGAGATAACATTTGGAAAATCCTAGTTCATAAGTACATAAAATGTTATATATATATATATATATATATATATATATATATATATATATATATATATATATATATATATATATATATATATATATACACATATATACACATACGCACACACACACAGTCATCAGCATCATTGTCATAAAGTGTCATGCCAACTGGCATGGATGATGATTATTTTCCACATCTCATGATCTGCAACAAAATGTATTTGTTAATATTTCCCCATGCCATGAAAGGCTAGTCAAGAATCTTCTCTCTATTCCTTCAACTATTTTCTATTAATTAAAGATGTTACAATATATTCTAGTTTTACTCTTCTCTTAATGGGGCCAAAAATGTTGACTGGCACTTTCAGTATGGAAAAGTGGATGCATTGGTGTAGTGGTTAGCACATTACATTAACAATGACATGATTGAAGTTGGATGAGGGTTCAGTGTCAGCTCCCAGTGTTTGCTATGGGAGGGGACAACTGGCATCCTATTCCTCCAGGCACTGAGGGCTACAAATTATAATGGTCCCAAACTTCACATACCCACAACAGGTTATGCTACTGGATGTGTTTTTGTTTTCCTTTGTTTCTAACAACACATGATATGTACTTGTTAAACCTTGATCTTGTTTGATAATTCTCAACTGGGTGTATGACAATGTCTGTCTCATTGATGGACAAGAATGCTGGAAATTGGTCTGAATGATGGAAATTGGTCTGCAAGCTATTTATAAGAGCAGATTGATAGGAAAGTTGAAGATCTAATATCTATAATTTATGCTGATTCTGTAGCTCCTGAGGCCTCTGCTTATTTATGATCTTTGTAGGAGAACAGTACAGACAAATAAAACAAGATTAAGAAAGCTATGAGGAAATCACTAGTAGCAATGCTAAGTCTGTCAGATGCTGAACTGTACGGTACTTCAGGAGGGTAAGATTCCTTGAAGCCTGTCCCAGAGAAATTCAAAGCCAGAAAAGCCAGGATCACATAGATGCTACCGAGTCCACTGACCAAACTGTCTATGACTTACAACCCATTTTAAGAACAGGAAAGGAAATGGAAGGTCAGCAGTGCGATTAAGTCAGTTCAATAATAACTGAAAGGAGTGACAGAATACATCCAGTTCAACAAGCAAAGATTTGGACTGAATAGTGTCTGGTGATGGTCCAAAGCATAGGCTAGAGAACATAGCCACATGATGGTCATAGACATCCATGAAGTGGAAGATGACAAGAGTGCAAAGCTCACCACAACGGTCGCAACAATGTCAGTGGGTATCATGAGAAGGAGCCTTAAAAATGATTTTGTGCACATGGCACCTCTGAGATTCAGTTTCATCATTAGATTGCTGTACAATATCCTACCATCAGCTGCTAACCTTGACAAATGGGGAAAATGGAAGACACAGCAGCAGGCATGATACTGATAGCATTAAGACCCAGATAAGGGCCACATTATGCAGAATAGATAAGAGCTTGTGTATGATGAGCCTAACTCACCAGTATGATGGTAACGACCAAGGAAAATAGCTAGCATTCCCTTGGTGTATGGAGAAGTGCAGTTCCTCTAGCTATGAATGTGGTATGAAGATGGTAACATGGCCACAGAAACATTCATGGTATAGTGAGCTGCGGCTGCTGAGGCTGTGATAGAGGCTAAATGATGAAGAGGAAAAAAGCTGATTTTCTTCTGACCAAATCAAAGGGTGCAACGAGAAGAAACTGGATCATGATGCACAAGGTGTATGATGGGTCATCACACTCAGCTGTGCAACAGTGAGATAATTTTGCCACCGGTGAACACGTGTCTTAAAGCTGGCTTATGAGATTTAAAAAAAAAAAATGTTTTGCATATCCTTTACAGGACATCACTGTCAACATCAGCATCTTTCAGCTGATTGTTGATTTCTTGGCAAGATTATGCTCAGTACTTTGCCAGTGCTTTCTGAGCAGCCGGCCCACATACCCTGTAAGTTACCGACGTGATTCAAACCACTGCTGATTCTCACCGTCATCACGTTACTTACGAGAGTATACGAGATTACACAGACAAGTTGCTAACCTCTAGGCCAGGAAGCCGGCGGCTTATGAGATACAGATATATAATAGGAGAAAAACACCTGAGAGCCATGACACAGTGGAGCTGATTTAACAACCAATAATTATGAGAGCCATGACACAGTGGAGATGATTTAACAACCAATAATTATGAGAGCCATGACACAGTGGAGCTGATTTAACAACCAATAATTATGAGAGCCATGACACAGTGGAGCTGATTTAACAACCAATAATTATGAGAGCCATGACACAGTGGAGATGATTTAACAACCAATAATTATGAGAGCCATGACACAGTGGAGCTGATTTAACAACCAATAATTATGAGAGCCATGACACAGTGGAGCTGATTTAACAACCAATAATTATGAGAGCCATGACACAGTGGAGCTGATTTAACAACCAATAATTATGAGAGCCATGACACAGTGGAGCTGATTTAACAACCAATAATTATGAGAGCCATGACACAGTGGAGCTGATTTAACAACCAATAATTATGAGAGCCATGACACAGTGGAGCTGATTTAACAACCAATAATTATGAGAGCCATGACACAGTGGAGCTGATTTAACAACCAATAATTATGAGAGCCATGACACAGTGGAGCTGATTTAACAACCAATAATTATGAGAGCCATGACACAGTGGAGCTGATTTAACAACCAATAATTATGAGAGCCATGACACAGTGGAGCTGATTTAACAACCAATAATTATGAGAGCCATGACACAGTGGAGCTGATTTAACAACCAATAATTATAATGTTACTTGTAGTCGCAAAACAAATGAATAAAATATGAAACAATTTTCCATATAACTTTTGACTGGTAGATAAAATAGACATCCTTATCTGCAATTCAGTTTAGTGTGAAAGTTAAAGATAAACTTTCTGGGCATAAATTTAGCATTTTGGGAGGATGCAGATATCTGTTGTGCTCTGCATGTTGGGAGGATACAGTTATCTATTGCGTATGCATCATTTTTAACTGAATGAGAAATGCATAATTAAGGAAATAGGCTTTATTCAATATTCTTATATAAAATTGTCTACTCTGCATAACACAGCTAATGTGTATGTCTGATATCATAACATTTTGTTAATTAATTATAATGTTTAGGTTTATGCATCTTCAGTAATTTATTACTTGCTGTCATACAAAATGTCTCTAAAATTTTCTTTAAGAAGTAAAATATACGATAATTAAAATGGTAAAACTCAAGACAATAACACTGATAAGCAAGATCATAATAAAATAAGACAAAGCAGATATTTGGGTTTAAATTTAAAAAAAAAATGTGACAACCATCATTATATGAAAAAATATATATATGATTAACAGATGTAAAAAGCTCCCCCGATGTGTCTCCACCTTGCCGTGGTGGGGGAGCTTGCGTGTCCCATCGACCCCATGTGCTTGCCGATGGGTGAAAACTACATATCGGACGGCTCGTGGGATAGGGACCAGACTAAGAGAGACACAACCTGCTGCTCTGCAGGTAAGACTGAGGATAGCAGTCAAAATCAGGCAAACGATCCCAAAATCTCAGTTCGGGCATAACCTCTAAGGCTCCCATCCGAGGTGTATGGCTGAACGTCTCTAAGCCATAAACTCTCGGAAGTGAGAGCCTGGCCGACACAAACCTACATCAAAATTGTGATGATGTGCTGAGAACGTTACATGCTCGGCGCAGATTCGTCCGATGGCTCTTAGCTGGGGGATATGAGGTATCCCCGGATGAAAGGGCCTGACCGTTACTCGCCCACAGACGCACGGAGGTAAGGTGCTGAGCCGGCAGCACATGTAGCCTACCTCGTGAGCGAGTACAAAAGGTGGAAAAACACCTCGTTCGCACGTCTTGCAGACGTCCGAGAGTCTGTAACCACACTCATGGAGTGAGTGTAGACAAAGGTGGAAAATTGTCTCGTTGACACGAAATGGAACGCCTGTCTTGCGAATTCATTACGTGGCAGCCCGAAGCGAAAGCTTGCTGTGTGGAAGCCGAAACAAGAGTCTCGAAACCCGAGGAAGGCTAACCTCATTTAAAAATGCCCGCCGGAAGTGTCGTCCTACGGGTGGCAAACTAAAAATTCGCACTACGCATTTACGTCTGAGTGAAATGTCTCGTCCGAATGTCTCTCGTGCTAGGAACAGCTCTGACTACCTAGTTTCCGAATGCCGCTCTTGTTCGGAACAGCTCTGACTAGGTAGTTTTCCGAATGTCTGTCGTGCCTGGAACAGCTCTGACGGGCGCAACGACAAGCACATGTCCGAAAACTCGCTGAGTGGATGCCGTCTGCAAACCTGTCTGGTTTGTGCGGGAATGGCCCGGGGCAGACGAAATGACCAATATATTGAAGTGAGGATTTAAAGCAGCCATGAGCAGGACGTGACAATTCCCTCGGCTAGCCCAGAACCAGGGCGTTATGTGTCGGCCCTGCAACTATGGAAGCAACCTTGGATGGCGGAAAATGCTATGGACTGTCCCTGCCTTCCTTTGAGGGATGACCGTTGTCTTCGACCGTTCTGACTTGGCCAGCATGGATGTAGACGGCACCACAAAAGTGAGAGTCTCCCAGGAATGCTACCTGGTCAAAAAAGCACGCTTAAGTCGATGTGTTGGCCTACGGGTTTCGGCCCAAGGGCGCATAACAGACACACCGCAATCACATCTGAAAAAACACTCCGGATGAACGAAAAGAAGAAGAAGATGTAAAAAGGAAGATGGTTGACAGATATACAAACATGAAGGCATACCAGATGTGTGCTCATCCAATCTTTGTCCAACCTTGCAACATCCGTCTTTCTCCTGTAATCTTTGGGATACTATCTTTTGTTTAGGAAGATCACCCATCAATATGGACTGGGTTGGGAGTTGTGATTCCTTGTGTCTGACCACATCTTTCTTATTGCCATAAATATGTAAGCTCTTATTACTTTGAGTTTTCATTTTATTGTTTTGAGTAGTTGATGATGATGAAGATAATGATGATGCTGATGATGACATCAATGATGATGTCTTAATTACAACGTTTTTGCCATGCAAATGTTGGCTCTTGAGAAGATCTGCACTAGATTTTGGCCTTGGAGCATTCTGATTACACTTTAGTGTGGGTGCTAACTTCTTAGCATTTAGGATCTTAGTCTTTGTAAGTCTTGAACAGTCAGCAGTCTTGAGATGTTTCTTGTCCGTCTGACTCAACTTCTCCTTCTCATCAACTATGACAGTCGAGTTAGAAGAAGTCAATGGATTACAATCCTGAGGTTTATCTTCACATTTTCTGTCCTTCTTGCCATCACAGGTGTTATCAAAAGAACACACAAGATGGGGATGTTTTTGTTGAGATGTGACAGAACTGTTATTACTGATTGTAGATATCTTCTCTGTGAAACATGAGTCTTCATGAAAGTCAGTATTAATATCTGCAGTTTCTGAATCCCTTCTGATGCTGCTAAGAGATTTCTCTATAACATCTGAAACTCTTTCTTGTTTACAGATCTCCACTTTCACAGTTTTGTTGGCAGCTGCTTCATTATGATTCTCATCTAGCTCATGATTGATCATACTGTGCAACTTGTCCTGGGGATGATCATTTTCTCCACTTCCATGATGGCTACTAATACAGGCAAAATCTTCAGCAGATAGTGTCATGGTTGACACAGCTTGAGACTCATATCCACTGGAAGTTAAGCTTGCTGTGATACCTGCAGAACAGACATATGGTGTTTAGAATTATCTTCTTCCATAAACAATTGTTTCAGATAAAACAAATATATAAAGTTTATAATGTTTGTTAGTTGTAATTTCCTTTGGAAGATAGGTTAACTCTTATGTCTGATGCACTGGTGCAAGGCCATCAAAGCTCTGAAAATGGCTTGCATCTAACGGCATGAGATTGGTGAGGAGTCTTTTCTTCCGAACTGGTATAATAGTACCATCTCCATGTGGACAGTTGCAGAGCTCTCTCTCTTCTGCTCAAACCCAGAAATCAGCAGGGTATGCAAGGCTGGTACTGGAACTTTACATCTGCTGAGAGGTGTACGGTGATGTAACCATGTCAATTTGATTTTATTTCACCATTACCCCTACCCCGTTCAACCTCAAGGAAAAGTTATAGTAGGGTCCATCACCGGCCCAGAATGATAGTCCTGTGACTAGTCAGCCACCAAAGCAGCTGCCCATGGTTTAACTCTCACAGTCTTATTAATCCGAAGGTGATTTTTGTCCTGATGGGGTAATGGACTGTGTCATGATTCAGAATAGCACATACAAACTGGCTAGGATCAGACCTAGGTTTGTAATATTCCCCTCACAGGTTTCAGGCATTTCCTTGTCAACAGACTCCAACTAAATGTCCAGGGGAACAGCCTATAAAGGAATAGAGCTAATGATTTGAAATATATTAAAACCACTGAATAGTGGCACAAATTCACAAAAAACAAAACATTGTCTATCCATCAAATAGCTACAATCGTAAAAAATAATTAACAAGAGTTATGTCTCTTTGGCCGCCTCAAAATTGTATGTCATGTTCTTCTTTTTCTTCTTCTTCGTTCATCCGGAGTTTTTTTCCGGATGTGATTGCGTTGTGCCTGTTTACAGCAGAGCTGCGTTCTTGCGCCGTTAGGCCGACACATCCGTCTACTGCGGGCATTTGTTGACCGGGTTAACCTTCCCGGGGGTATGTGATGTTCAATCTATGTTACAAAAGAACTGTTAACAAGATATGGAATCAACATACATGACACGTTTGTTTTAATTAAGGCATCCATATTATTGTTGGTGTGTGCAGGGAGAGTCTTCTACAGCCTGTGGAAAAATGGCTGTTCGCCCAAGCAATATCCATGTAGTGTACAAGATAAGATTTACAAACAAACGCCTTGCCTTACAGAGGATCAAGCCACACCCCACAGATAAATACTGCTGCACCTTAATTATATATACAACTAATAACTACAAACATGAAATCAAACAGATTAAGTTATGTCCAACAAATGGGATTTAGTAGAATAAAATAACAAGAATGATTTAGTAGAAGGAAATAACAAGAATCTGATTGGCAAATTCCAGGTACAAGTTCCAGACGGTAACAAAGAACACAACAAGTGTTGAAAATTATATTCAGAAAATTAACACAACTACAAAAAAGACTTTGAAACATTATTATAATATATTAAAGGGAATACTCGGGAATAAAAGACCAATATATACATACAAGTTAGTTGCATATCCTTTATAGGATGTTGCAGTTAACACCAGCATATATTTTAATTTGCCATTGCTTTCTGAATGACCGGCACCCATATAATTTACATAAAAAACCAATTCAACACGGTCTGCTGCTAAATTGCACGCAGCTGTGTTTTGAATGCAGGTATGTGGGATCACGAACTGCATCCATCACCACTTCACCACGGAACCGGCAATATATACATAGAAATAGCAAAAATAAGTAAACATGTCTCACACTGATAGCGCATGTTATGAGCATGTTAATATTTCACCTGTCATTTGTACAACGTCCTAATAAAATAAATAACAACTGATTGATTTAGGAACCGACATCACAGCATTCGGGGCATTCCCATAAGTGCTCCGTCCTCATCCTCAGCAGCCAGCGAAGAGTTCCAACACCAATAGTTCCAGTAGCAATCTGATTATATGTCCATCTCGCATTTCCTCTGAGCGTCGAGCGTCAGTCAGATCCCCTCGTCACTCCTTGCTGCCTCATTTTTGCCAGACTATGGTGATCCATTTTGCTCCTCCGAGGTGTACACGTGCTCCCACAAGGCCGCAACCACGTCTGCCTTGTCATGCATCAATACTCCACCAAGTTTTGCCGAGCTAGCCAATCTTTCCGCCTGTTCATTCCCCAGCACACCGGAATGCTCTGGAGAAAAGATCCAGGTGATGCTTGCCACCTCTGACCTCCGAAGCGAAGCAAGCCACTCTGCACGAAGCATGCCTGTCCTCACCCTCCTCAGCATGCTTTATGAGTCAGTTACAATCACAATGTATGTATGTATCATGTTCTCCATCAAGCGGAAAGCTGTGCTGACTGCCTCCACCTCCATTCTTAAACTAGATATCATACGCCAGGCTCTCTTGCATCAAACGTTGACCATTAGCTTTTGCTAAGAATCCCCAGGCACTTCTCCTACCTCTCAACACCGAACCATCTTTGTAGATAATCACATCACCTGGGCGAGCATTATCCTGAATTAGTTGCTGGATTTCCACTTCCGTGGCCCCTGCTGGCCACTCCCTGCACTCCCGGCTCAATGTGATTATAACTCTGCACAAGTCTGACTGCTCCGCTGGCACTCTGACCCACTCCTCTCCTCGCCTAATGTTTTCCAAGATGCACACCTGTCTGATCGTATCCTCCGCCTGAGCCATCCATGATTTCCCTCTTATTAGTCTCTGACCCTTAACTTCGTCCAGCGTCTCATGCAACGGGTGATCTGTGTCTGCAGCTACTCTGAGGTATGCCTTCACCTGCATCACCTTGAGCCTACCAGCAACAGTCGGCAAACCAAGGATGTAACGCATATACACTGCTGGGGTGTCTCTGGTGCATCCTAGAATGACCCGCATAGCTTCGTTCTGTATGCGCTCTAATTTCACCAGCTGACTCTTTGAGACAGTGAGCAGTCACTGAGAGGATCAAGTGCTGGTATAGTGTGAAGAGCATTCTCTGCTCTGTGTCCTTTGCAGCCATAGTTTTAAGTGCATTGAGTCCCTTTTGAGATCTTGTCACAACTGTTTCCACATAGTCCTTGAAGGACAGACTCCTGTCAAATGTGATTCCCAGATACTTCAGTTTGTTCTCTCTGTTGACGCTTCTACCATCTATCGTGAGGCTTGGGACATCAGCTCTCACAATCCTGTTGTCCAGAGAGCACCACAAAACAGCTGCCTTTTCCGGGTGGATGACAGCAGTCATTTCAGTGCACCAATCAGTCACTTTGTCTACTGTTGCCTGTAGCTCCTGGGCTGTTTGTTACCTATCTCTCCCCTGCCTATATGCAAGAATATCATCTGCAAATGTTAATATCCTTCCAACCCCTGGTGCATTGTTATTTATTAATTTAATTAATTAATAAATAACAATGCGTGGAGTCAGCATGGCAGAATAAATAAGAGCGCTCATTCTTAAAATTCTGGTGTGCTACACTGGTAAGTTAGACTAAAATGTTGACTTCTCAGCTTTGAACTCAAGTGTAGTCCATAAACGTGTTATTAATACTAGTGTACTGGACTGATTTTCGGGTGTGAATTAGCTCTCTCTATTATAAGTGATCCCCACTACAAGGTGAACCCACACCGATTTCTGACGTACTTGTAATTTATGTCCCCAAGTCAAGGATGAGAAGTCAA
Organism: Cepaea hortensis; assembly: GCA_963921405.1. Taxonomy (NCBI): domain Eukaryota; kingdom Metazoa; phylum Mollusca; class Gastropoda; order Stylommatophora; family Helicidae; genus Cepaea; species Cepaea hortensis. The sequence goes on along the minus strand of OY992887.1, from coordinate 42,528,654 downwards.
TATTTTAATCCAACTGACTGGTGTATGGGTTGAACCCGCTACTTGCTAAGAAACAGAAGATTACGAATGTTTAAAGTCTGGTGAAAATATAATAATATAGAGGCCATGCATTAATAATGTGTAAGAACAACTATTGCATAAGAAATTTTGCTATAATCAGTTATTAGCTTTCACTCATTGAAACATTTGCTTTTATGTCCAGCAGCAACACATTCACACACATAAAAACCAACCTTTCATATGATCATTTAAGAAGCTTTCTGTTGTTGAGGATGGAGTTATGGTCAATGGAAGACTGCATGACTGCTGAGAGTAATGTAGCTCATAATGCTGGTAATCATCATTCTCAAACAATAAGTCAAGATCAGGATCACAGTACTCTTGAGGATCTATTTTTTGGCCAGTATTTTCATCATCAAAATTCTGTGAACATCATTAACCAATGGGTTATATACTGAAGGAAGTCACTTGACAAGTATACTTTACAAAGTCACAAACATATTTTACAAAGCCATTTACAGGATACCCTCTTGTAGTAGGTCCTTTGCAGAATATTCTCTGATCATGATTAAAGTTTGTCAATCTCTTGCCATTTCTCCTGCCTCTTGCATTCTCATACCCAAGGTATCTGTGATGTCCTGTGTCCATTCTCATGCCCAAGGTATCTGTGATGTCCTGTGTCCATTCTCATGCCCAAGGTATCTATGATGTCCTGTGTCCATTCTCATGCCCAAGGTATCTGTGATGTCCTGTGTCCATTCTCATGCCCAAGGTATCTGTGATGTCCTGTGTCCATTCTCATGCCCAAGGTATCTGTGATGTCCTGTGTCCATTCTCATGCCCAAGGTATCTGTGATGTCCTGTGTCCATTCTCATGCCCAAGGTATCTATGATGTCCTGTGTCCATTCTCATGCCCAAGGTATCTGTGATGTCCTGTGTCCATTCTCATGCCCAAGGTATCTATGATGTCCTGTGTCCATTCTCATGCCCAAGGTATCTATGATGTCCTGTGTCCATTCTCATGCCCAAGGTATCTGTGATGTCCTGTGTCCATTCTCATGCCCAAGGTATCTGTGATGTCCTGTGTCCATTCTCATGCCCAAGGTATCTGTAATGTCCTGTGTCCATTTTCGTGCTGGTAAACCACTACTTCTTCTGTAAAAAAAACTTTGTCTTCCATCACTATTATTTCCTAGCCACTGTGACATTTTATATAGCCAAATTTGCCAGTCTCCCTGGCCAACGGGTTAACGACATTGTTCGTAATCCTGTATATCCATGTGGGGAAAAACAGCAGCTGCGAGATTCAGCAGCGGATCACCCCGCGCTGGTAACTTACGGGGTTATGTGAGCCGGTCATTCAGAAAGCAATGGCAAACTACAGAACGTAAAACTTGCCTAGTACATCAACAGCAGCTAAAAAATGCTGGTGTTGACTGCAACATCCTGTAAGGGATTAAAAAAAAAGTATTTCACTTTCTAAGACACAATGTTTATGAACCAGTTTTCTATGATGTGTAGATTTAGTAGAATGTCAACATATTTCTTCTTCTTGGTTCATAATATTCTAACTTTTCTGTAGCACTTAAGTTCAAAAGCCTCCGTTGTTTTCCTTAGTGATTGATAAACAGTTCAGGTCTGACACCCACACATTGCCACAGGAAAGATGCATGCTCTCTTTAGTGATGGTGAAATGGTCTATGTCTGACATCCATATGTTGCCACAGGAAAGATGCATGCTCTCTTTAGTGATGGTGAAATAGTCCATGTCTGACATCCACTTGTTGCCATGGGAAAGATGCATGCTCTCTTTAGTGATGGTGAAATGGTCTATGTCTGACATCCACATGTTGCCACAGGAAAGATGCATGCTCTCTTTAGTGATGGTGAAATGTCCTTGTCTGACATCCATATGTTGCCATGGGAAAGATGCATGCTCTCTTTAGTGATGGTGAAATGTCCTTGTCTGACATCCATATGTTGCCACAGGAAAGATGCATGCTCTCTTTAGTGATGGTGAAATGTCCATTTCAGACATCCATATGTTGCCATGGGAAAGATGCATGCTCTCTTTAGTGATGGTGAAATGGTCTATGTCTGACATCCATATGTTGCCATGGGAAAGATGCATGCTCTCTTTAGTGATGGTGAAATGTCCTTGTCTGACATCCATATGTTGCCACAGGAAAGATGCATGCTCTCTTTAGTGATGGTGAAATGTCCATGTCAGACATCCATATGTTGCCATGGGAAAGATGCATGCTCTCTTTAGTGATGGTGAAATGTCCTTGTCTGACATCCATATGTTGCCACAGGAAAGATGCATGCTCTCTTTAGTGATGGTGAAATGTCCATGTCTGACATTCATATGTTGCCATGGGAAAGATGCATGCTCTCTTTAGTGATGGTGAAATGTCCATGTCTGACATCCATATGTTGCCACAGGAAAGATGCATGCTCTCTTTAGTGATGGTGAAATGTCCATGTCAGACATCCATATGTTGCCATGGGAAAGATGCATGCTCTCTTTAGTGATGGTGAAATGGTCTATGTCTGACATCCATATGTTGCCACAGGAAAGATGCATGCTCTCTTTAGTGATGGTGAAATGGTCCATGTCTGACATCCATATGTTGCCATGGGAAAGATGCATGCTCTCTTTAGTGATGGTGAAATGTCCATGTCTGACATCCACATGTTGCCACAGGAAAGATGCATGCTCTCTTTAGTGATGGTGAAATGGTCCATGTCTGACATCCACTTGTTGCCATGGGAAAGATGCATGCTCTCTTTAGTGATGGTGAAATGTCCTTGTCTGACATCCACATTTTGCCACAGGAAAGATGCATGCTGTCAAGCATTTTGCTGGTGTGGTATCACAGATTGACTTGGTCATCTCATAGGACTATGGCCAGCCTGCGACCAACTTCTTGTGAAGTCCCCACAGTTGTTGATTATGGAGCCATGACATTTCATGTTTGTGACATTTTGAATTTCTTCATTGTTGACTGATTTTTGGTTGGCATGTAGTTTGGTTATGTAGAGGATACCATGAATATAAACTGGGTGGAAGAACTGTGAAAAAATAAGCAACTTCATAAACTAATAAACAAACTGGGGATCTGAGGTGTTTGAATGTTTGCCTTTGGCTCAGAAGCTCCCAGATTTATTTCTAGCACTGGACTGGCAATTTTGCAATAACCATTCGTTTCTATTATTATATTACAAACCACCCCATGATCTCTTGTGTTGAGAGAAAGGATATATAGCCTTCTCAGATAAGGGCAACAAATCAGGAGGTCTTGTATGTTAATCAAAATTAATATGGCAATTGCAGATCATTGCCCTGGGAAAATTGTTAGAAAAAAAGTGACCCAGTGGTATATAGAACCCATCACTCTGGATGGAATTTATCTAGAGAAGAACAAATGCATGCCAAAGTCAGACATAATGATCTTGGTGCATAACTATGTGTAAGGCATTACTCGCAGAAGAGACACAAAGGAGAAGAAAATAATGAGTTATATATAGACTAAACAGGAAATGTAAATAGAATGGTTCGTTGGAGAAAATGTGCATCATAGTTGCTATTCATCAAAACCTAAAAGTTTAGTTTTTGAATGTTACTTTGTAATCAGTAAAATTAAGAAGAATTATAATTTTAGTTTGTGAATTTTACATGCTAATAAGTAAAACAATGAATAAATATAATTTAATTTGTAAACGATACATGGTGATAAGCAATAAAGGACCAAAATTATCAGACACTACATATTCAGATATTATAAAATGATTAAAACAACTTCTGATATTATTAATAACAATACAATAATTAATTGGTGCCCATGCAATGGACGCCAGTTTCCCTGGCCTAGGAGTTAACGACTTTCTCCGTAATCCTGTATATTCACGTGGGTAACATAGCTTCACAAGATAAAGTGTCAGCTAACGATAGGGAGACGATGGATTCGGTAGCGGATCGCGTTGTGTTGTTACTTACGGGGTATGTGAGCCAGTCGCTCAGCAAGCAATGGCAAAATACTGAGCGTAATCTTGCCAAGAACAACAACAACAGCTGAAAAATGCATGTGTTGACTGCAACGTTCTGTATGGGATATGCAAGTTAAAAAAGAAATGCAATGGACCATTGGCAAGATTTTAAATTACCTTAATAAGATAAGCAATGTGAACATGTTTTTAAAAACATTGTGACTCATTTCATATGTTAAGAAATGTTAATAATGTTAAAACAAAACTAATAATCAGGAAATATACTTAGGTTAATAAAATACAAACCGGACTCAAGCTTCGAATTCTTCTTCTTCTAAGACTTGAATTAGAACAGTCTGCGTTTAATAGTTTTTCTCTAACAGCAACCTCCTTGGATGGAAGATGTTAACAATTATAAATTAGAATTGTCTGTTGCATAAACACAAAATGTAAACAGATGCCTTGGTACAAAGATTTTGGTTGTCTTAGGCAATTTTTGTTTTATAAAACGTGTTACATATAATTGTTGGAATGCATACTTGCAGAACACTACATAAGACAATGTTGATGCATTTTTATCAATAAATGACTTTTTAAACCAGACAAGAAATACAAATGCAGATTAGAAATGCTTCTGACACTCAACAGCACATCCCTATTTCATGGGTAAATGATGTACGTTCATCATGATCATCTTCCATATCTGCCATCAAGTGTCATGGGGAGGAATAATTTGCACTCCAGTCCCGATGGAAAGTTAACTCGGTCAACAAATGCTTGCAGAAGTCAGATGTGTTGGCCTAACAGTGCAAGAACGCTGCTCTGCTGTAAAGACACAACGCAATAACGTCCGAAAAACTCTCCGGATGAACGCAGAAGAAAAGTCCCAAATCTCCAAACTGCAACCATGTGGCCTGTGAAGGTGCAGCCTGGGTGCACAGGAAACTCAAAATATGGAAATGAGGTTAAGCAGCCATGTGCAGGATGTGACAATTCCTTGGGTGAGTCCAGTATCAGAGCATCATGTGTTGGCACTGCCCTCATGGAGTCTCCTTGGGTGGTGGGGAATGCCCATGGTCAGACCCTGCCTTCCCTATACAGCCAATCAGCAAAGGTCCACTTGATGTGTCAACAGTGGATAGAGAGACAAAGATGATGTTAATACCTTGTGATAGTGAAAAGTCCTACAGATAACCCGGTCAACAAACGCCTGCAGAAGTTAGATGTGTCGGCCGAGAGGAACAAATATCATAGTTTTGCTGTAAACCGACACAACACAAGTATGTCCAAAAAAAAAAAATATCGGATAAATGGAGAAGAATGTGATCACAAAGTTTAGTCAGTACTTTATTCACTCCTGTCTGGGAAATTGCCAGTACTAAGGACACTCTGAACTTAGCAGTCAGCATAAGGTCACCATACAGTGGATACCATCCCACTGTGGAGTACCCGGAAATGACAGAGCTGATCAACTGGCTAAGGAAGGAGCCAAAGAAGAACAGCCTGATGTGCCCGTTACATACCATCAAAAGAAAAGAATGATTAGGTCAGTCAGAAAGCCACCAAAACCTGCTCAAGATGACTACCACCTTACGGACAGACCAGAACAAGTCATTATTCTGCGCCTCAGAACAGGTGTGACACAATAGATTACGCAACCACATGTATACAAAATTCAAGATTGGTGAAACAGCCATGTGCACATGTGGATTGGCGTCACAGACAGCAGAGCACATACTCCAAGACTGCCCAAAATATAACATATCTAGTCAAACCTTCTGGCCTAGAGAGACGACAGTGGAAGATAAACTGTATGGACCACTGTGTGCACTAAAAAAGACAGTTAAATTCATACAAGAGACAACATTGCAGTTATAGACATATTTTAAGTGAACAAAAGAAGAAGAAGAAGAACAAAGTTTAGTGGTATTAAATCTGGACAAAAGCAATGGACAGCAGGGAGAACTACAACTGAACAATGAAAATATACTCAATAGCTTTAAGAACTAAGCAGTAAGATGTTTCATGTCATAAATGCAATTAAATAAAACAAAAATAAATTGGTTTATAAATTATTCAATATATACAACATTGCAGACAGTTATTCATCTAAATAAACGTTACCTGTCTAAGCCTATCCATGATTAGAATTCTGTCCACAGCAGCAACTCCTCTCATGTACCTCTCTAGGTATGTCTCCCCATCGACAGCTGACACTTTATCTTGTGAAGCTGCCACCTGTCCTAGAGTCTCCATTTCTTCCAAGTCTTCTAAACTCTAAAGGAAAAACAATTATTGTCAGCACTTTCATAACATCTTCACAATTCTGCTCTGTTACATAATCAAAGAGCTGAACGTCACTATTCTCCTATAATCAGTTTTATTAACTCTTACAGACTGAAGAGCCAGTATTATAGTGTCCGTGGTGGGATGCCAGTTATCGTTGCTAGTTATTAAAAAAATTTTGTTTTGTTTTTTCTCACAGTAATACTTTTCAAATAATTCCGTCAGTACTATGCATTACACCAATATAATTAAAATAAAAACAAACATGAAAATGAGTAACTGTAAATTTGAACTATATGTGAAAACTCAGAAATAGGAGACCTAAATATTAAAAATAGGAACATCCCACATCATTTAAGAATTCATTTTATTAGCATATTTGTCATGACTGCTCCATGAAACATTGCTGATTCATTAGCAGAAATTAGGATTTGTGTAAACTCATCTCATCTCATCATGTTCCTCTTGTACCTTGCGGTGTCGAGGTGAAGTATAAACAGCGGGAGAGTGCCCGTTTATGGGCATCATGTATCGATATTCTCATGGACTCTGTTATTCCCTGCATCCATCCATTGTGGACTGCACCTGGCCCTGCAGCCAGCAGGGTTAGGATCGGCTAGCCTCTCTCAGGAGGGGTGAAAAGTGAAAAATAGAAGCCTGCCAATGACCCACAGACTACACAAGTCAACCCCCACCTCCACATGGTGTAGACCGGGAAACCATAACTGCAAGGTCATGGGCTAATGGGGCTATGGCTCGCCATAGGGCACGGACTCCCTATGGTCAGATTTTTGTCCTAAACCTGCGACTGGCCTAGCAAGCCGGCAGGGGATCTTCATACTGCTCGTAGAAAAACTAAGAATTATAAACAGACTGATTTGTTTAAACATCCACTTAAAAGTTATTTGCACATCCTTTACAGAATGTTGCGATCAACCCCTGCTTATGATTTACTATGACTTGCTCATTAGTTTTGCTGTCTGGCCAGGATATTCTTTTCATTATCTTCAGAGAAACCTATAAGCAAAAATTGTATTTATGAAAATGGAAAATATCTGATACTTTTGAAGTTTGAAGAAATAATGAGTGCATGGCTGTGAATTCTGGACAAATCGTTAACATGCAAACATACAAATACACAACACACATTTGAAATAAATATCCTTCACCAACTTGGTAAAGTTGGTGAAGACCCACTTGACTTGATTACCTTTGGCAAGTTAGAGACTATTTCATAAACAACCCCACTTCCAGAGAAGTGATCCTGAAAAACAGAAAAATAGAAATATATATACACACACACACACACACAAAGAGAGAGATGAAGAGAAAGTGAGCACAGACAGAAAAAAAAAATGAATCTCATATCTCTCTTTTCTGCTCATTTCCCCCCATTGGAGCATAGTCGTTCTCTTGTGTTTAGGTCTCTCTCTATCTTGTTTGCCGTGTAGGTTCCAGGCAAAAGATATTCTGGTTACACTATTCTCAGGTTCTCAATATCCTATCCAGTGTCTTACTCAACTTCTATCAAGTATCCTACCCAGTATCCAATCCAGTGTTTTACCCAATTTCTATGAAGTATCCTACCCAGTGTCCTATCTTGTGTCTTATCCAATTTCTATGGAGTATCCTACCCAGTGTCCTATCTTGTGTCTTATCCAATTTCTATGAAGTATCCTACCCAGTGTCCTATCTTGTGTCTTATCCAATTTCTATCAAGTATCCTACCCAGTGTCCTATCTTGTGTCTTATCCAATTTCTATGAAGTATCCTACCCAGTGTCCCATCTTGTGTCTTATCCAATTTCTATGAAGTATCCTACCCAGTGCTCTATCAAGGGCCAGCATCTGTTCCTAACTTATTGATTCGCTGGTGTTTGCTTGCTAAATATGCATTTGATTTTGCCTTTTTAAGCTAGGCTTCAACGAGGGAGTTAGGTTTTCTTTTGCTTGGTTTATTCTCATTATCAGTGTCTCTATGCATTTTTAGAACTAATTGTTGTGACCTCCCACCCAAAGTGTTTAGTTTATCATGCATCTGATTTCACAGACACATGTAAAATGTTGTATGTCCTTTGCAGGATTTTGTGATCAACCCCAATCACAAGTTGATTTATTAGGCAATTTTTTGTTGACATTCAGCAGTTTGCAATTGCTTTATGATTAAAAACATACAAGAAAATGCATCTCCCTCAACTCTTTCAGCTGCACAAAGTTTCAAAGCAGATGCTCAATGGCATGTACAACCATAACGAAAACAATCACCAGTGTATAACTTTTCTTCTTCTTCTTATAGCACCATGTGATGCTAGTGATGATGTCTGTCCACAGCCTTCTGTCTCTTGTGTTGGTGATCATCTCTGACCACAACTTTCTATCTCTTGTGTTGGTGATCATGTCTGTCCACAGCCTCCTGTCTCTTATGTTGGTGATCATCTTTGACCAGAGCCTTCTGTCTCGTGTGTTGGTGATCATGTCTGTCCACAGCCTCCTGTCTCTTGTGCTGGTGATCATCTCTAACCACAGCCTCCTGTCTCGTGTGTTGGTGATCATCTCTGGCCACAGCCTCCTGTCTCGTGTGTTGGTGATCATCTCTGGCCACAGCCTTCTGTCTCTTGTGTTGTTGATCATCTCTGGCCACAGCCTTCTGTCTCTTGTGTTGTTGATCATCTCTGGCCACAGCCTCCTGTCTCTTGTGCTGGTGATCATCTCTAACCACAGCCTCCTGTCTCTTGTGTTGTTGATCATCTCTGGCCACAGCCTCCTGTCTCTTGTGTTGTTGATCATCTCTGGCCACAGCCTTCTGTCTCTTGTGTTGTTGATCATCTCTGACCACAGCCTCTTGTCTCTTGTGCTGGTGATCATCTCTGACCACAGCCTCCTGTCTCTTGTGCTGGTGATCATCTCTAACCACAGCCTCCTGTCTCTTGTGCTGGTGATCATCTCTGGCCACAGCCTTCTGCCTCTTGTGTTGTTGATCATCTCTGGCCACAGCCTTCTGCCTCTTGTGTTGTTGATCATCTCTGACCACAGCCTCCTGCCTCTTGTGTTGTTGATCATCTCTAACCACAGCCTTCTGTCTCGTGTGTTGGTGATCATCTCTGGCCACAGCCTTCTGTCTCTTGTGTTGTTGATCATCTCTGGCCACAGCCTTCTGTCTCTTGTGTTGTTGATCATCTCTGGCCACAGCCTCCTGTCTCTTGTGCTGGTGATCATCTCTAACCACAGCCTCCTGTCTCTTGTGTTGTTGATCATCTCTGGCCACAGCCTCCTGTCTCTTGTGTTGTTGATCATCTCTGGCCACAGCCTTCTGTCTCTTGTGTTGTTGATCATCTCTGACCACAGCCTCTTGTCTCTTGTGCTGGTGATCATCTCTGACCACAGCCTCCTGTCTCTTGTGCTGGTGATCATCTCTAACCACAGCCTCCTGTCTCTTGTGCTGGTGATCATCTCTGGCCACAGCCTTCTGCCTCTTGTGTTGTTGATCATCTCTGGCCACAGCCTTCTGCCTCTTGTGTTGTTGATCATCTCTGACCACAGCCTCCTGCCTCTTGTGTTGTTGATCATCTCTAACCACAGCCTTCTGTCTCGTGTGTTGGTGATCATCTCTGGCCACAGCCTTCTATCTCTTGTGTTGTTGATCATCTCTGACCACAGCCTCCTGCCTCTTGTGTTGTTGATCATCTCTGACCACAGCCTTCTGTCTCTTGTGTTGGTGATCATCTCTGACCACAGCCTCCTGTCTCTTGTGTTGGTGATCATCTCTGACCACAGCCTTCCGTCTCGTGTGTTGTTGATCATCTCTAGCCACAGCCTCCTGTCTCTTGTGTTGGTGATCATCTCTGGCCACAGCCTCCTGTCTCTTGTGTTGGTGATCATCTCTGGCCACAGCCTCCTATCTCTTGTGTTGGTGATCATCTCTGGCCACAGCCTCCTGTCTCTTGTGTTGTTGATCATCTCTAACCACAGCCTCCTGTCTCTTGTGTTGGTGATCATCTCTGGCCACAGCCTCCTGTCTCTTGTGTTGGTGATCATCTCTAACCACAGCCTCCTGCCTCTTGTGTTGTTGATCATCTCTAACCACAGCCTCCTGTCTCTTGTGTTGGTGATCATCTCTGACCACAGCCTCCTGTCTCTTGTGTTGGTGATCATCTCTGACCACAGCCTTCTATCTCTTATGTTGGTGATCATCTCTGACCACAGCCTCCTGTCTCTTGTGTTGGTGATCATCTCTGACCACAGCCTTCAATCTCTTGTGTTGGTGATCATCTCTGACCACAGCCTCCTGTCTCTTGTGTTGGTGATCATCTCTGACCACAGCCTTCTATCTCTTGTGTTGGTGATCATCTCTGACCACAGCCTCCTGCCTCTTGTGTTGGTGATCATCTCTGGCCACAGCCTCCTGTCTCTTGTGTTGGTGATCATCTCTGGCCACAGCCTCCTGTCTCTTGTGTTGGTGATCATCTCTGACCACAGCCTTCTGTCTCTTGTGTTGGTGATCATCTCTGGCCACAGCCTCCTGTCTCTTGTGTTGGTCATCATCTCTGGCCACAGCCTTCTGTCTCTTGTGTTGTTGATCATCTCTGACCACAGCCTCCTGTCTCTTGTGTTGGTGATCATCTCTGATCACAGCCTTCTGTCTCTTGTGTTGGTGATCATCTCTGGCCACAGCCTTCTATCTCTTGTGTTGGTGATCATCTCTGACCACAGCCTCCTGCCTCTTGTGTTGGGGATCATCTCTGACCACAGCCTTCTGCCTCTTGTGTTGGTGATCATCTCTGACCACAGCCTCCTGTCTCTTGTGTTGGTGATCATCTCTGGCCACAGCCTTCTGTCTCGTGTGTTGGTGATCATCTCTGACCACAGCCTCCTGCCTCTTGTGTTGGTGATCATCTCTGGCCACAGCCTTCTGTCTCTTGTGTTGGTGATCATCTCTGACCACAGCCTTCTGTCTCTTGTGTTGGTGATCATCTCTGACCACAGCCTTCTGTCTCGTGTGTTGGTGATCATCTCTGACCACAGCCTTCTGCCTCTTGTGTTGGTGATCATCTCTGACCACAGCCTTCTATCTCTTGTGTTGGTGATCATCTCTGGCCACAGCCTTCTGCCTCTTGTGTTGGTGATCATCTCTGGCCACAGCCTTCTGCCTCTTGTGTTGATGATCATCTCTGACCACAGCCTTCTGCCTCTTGTGTTGGTGATCATCTCTGGCCACAGCCTTCTGTCTCGTGTGTTGGTGATCATCTCTGACCACAGCCTTCTGCCTCTTGTGTTGGTGATCATCTCTGACCACAGCCTTCTATCTCTTGTGTTGGTGATCATCTCTGGCCACAGCCTTCTGCCTCTTGTGTTGGTGATCATCTCTGGCCACAGCCTTCTGCCTCTTGTGTTGATGATCATCTCTGACCACAGCCTTCTGCCTCTTGTGTTGGTGATCATCTCTGGCCACAGCCTTCTGTCTCGTGTGTTGGTGATCATCTCTGACCACAGCCTTCTGTCTCTTGTGTTGGTGATCATCTCTGGCCACAGCCTCCTGTCTCTTGTGTTGGTGATCATCTCTGGCCACAGCCTTCTGCCTCTTGTGTTGGTGATCATCTCTGACCACAGCCTTCTGCCTCTTGTGGTGGTGATCATCTCTACCACAGCCTTCTGTCTCTTGTGTTGGTGATCATCTCTGGCCACAGCCTTCTATCTCTTGTGTTGGTGATCATCTCTGACCACAGCCTCCTGCCTCTTGTGTTGGTGATCATCTCTGACCACAGCCTTCTGCCTCTTGTGTTGTTGATCATCTCTGGCCACAGCCTTCTGCCTCTTGTGTTGGTGATAATCTCTGGCCACAGCCTTCTGTCTCTTGTGTTGTTGATCATCTCTGACCACAGCCTCCTGTCTCTTGTGTTGGTGATCATCTCTAACCACAGCCTCCTGCCTCTTGTGTTGGTGATCATCTCTGGCCACAGCCTTCTGTCTCTTGTGTTGTTGATCATCTCTGACCACAGCCTCCTGTCTCTTGTGTTGGTGATCATCTCTAACCACAGCCTCCTGCCTCTTGTGGTGGTGATCATCTCTGACCACAGCCTTCTGTCTCTTGTGTCGTTGATCATCTCTGACCACAGCCTCCTGCCTCTTGTGTTGGTGATCATCTCTGGCCACAGCCTCCTGTCTCATGTGTTGGTGATCATCTCTGACCACAGCCTTCTATCTCTTGTGTTGGTGATCATCTCTGACCACAGCCTTTTGTCTCTTGTGTTGGTGATCATCTCTGACCACAGCCTTCTGCCTCTTGTGTTGGTGATCATCTCTGGCCACAGCCTTCTGTCTCTTGCGCTGCTATTCGTTTCTGATACTTATGTTCCTCCATGCCATGAGATCAAACTGCCCAGCATATTTTCTGTTGGTCATGACATTTAAATTGACTAAATACACATTGCAAGTGACCACTGGGGACATCAGAATTCCATTGCATGAGGTCAAGAATCAACATCACTGCACTCTGCACATTCCCATACCTGCTCCATCTCCTTCTTCAGTAGCCAACAGAGAATTCCCATACCTGCTCCATCCCCTACTTCAGTAGCTAACAGAGAATTCCCATACCTGCTCCATCCCCTTCTTCAGTAGCTAACAGAGAATTCCCATACCTGCTCCATCCCCTTCTTCAGTAGCTAACAGAGAATTCCCATACCTGCTCCATCCCCTTCTTCAGTAGCCAACAGAGAATTCCCATACCTGCTCCATCCCCTACTTCAGTAGCCAACAGAGAATTCCCATACCTGCTCCATCCCCTACTTCAGTAGCTAACAGAGAATTCCCATACCTGCTCCATCCCCTACTTCAGTAGCCAACAGAGAATTTCCATACCTGCTCCATCCCCTACTTCAGTAGCTAACAGAGAATTCCCATACCTGCTCCATCCCCTTCTTCAGTAGCTAACAGAGAATTCCCATACCTGCTCCATCCCCTACTTCAGTAGCCAACAGAGAATTCCCATACCTGCTCCATCCCCTACTTCAGTAGCCAAACAGAGAATTCCCATAACTGCTCCATCTCATTCTTCAGTAGCTAACAGAGAATTCTCATACCTGCTCCATCCCATTCTTCAGTAGCTAACAGAGAATTCCCATACCTGCTCCATCCACTTCTTCAGTAGCCAAACAGAGAATTCCCATACCTGCTCCATCCCATTCTTCAGTAGCCAAACAGAGAATTCCCATACCTGCTCCATCCACTTCTTCAGTAGCCAAACAGAGAATTCCCATAACTGCTCCATCTCCTTCTTCAGTAGCTAACAGAGAATTCCCATACCTGCTCCATCCCCTTCTTCAGTAGCCAACAGAGAATTCCCATACCTGCTCCATCCCCTACTTCAGTAGCTAACAGAGAATTCCCATACCTGCTCCATCCCCTTCTTCAGTAGCTAACAGAGAATTCCCATACCTGCTCCATCCCCTACTTCAGTAGCCAACAGAGAATTCCCATACCTGCTCCATCCCCTACTTCAGTAGCCAAACAGAGAATTCCCATAACTGCTCCATCTCATTCTTCAGTAGCTAACAGAGAATTCCCATACCTGCTCCATCCCATTCTTCAGTAGCTAACAGAGAATTCCCATACCTGCTCCATCCACTTCTTCAGTAGCCAAACAGAGAATTCCCATACCTGCTCCATCTCCTTCTTCAGTAGCTAACAGAGAATTCCCATACCTGCTCCATCCCCTACTTCAGTAGCCAACAGAGAATTTCCATACCTGCTCCATCCCCTACTTCAGTAGCTAACAGAGAATTCCCATACCTGCTCCATCCCCTTCTTCAGTAGCTAACAGAGAATTCCCATACCTGCTCCGTCTCCTTCTTCAGTAGCTAACAGAGAATTCCCATACCTGCTCCATCCCATTCTTCAGTAGCTAACAGAGAATTCCCATACCTGCTCCATCCCCTTCTTCAGTAGCTAACAGAGAATTCCCATACCTGCTCCATCCCATTCTTCAGTAGCTAACAGAGAATTCCCATACCTGCTCCATCCCCTTCTTCAGTTGCTAACAGAGAATTCCTATACTGATCATAATCATGGCAGCATGATAGAGGTCTGCTGGTGAATAGATAAGATCACTCACTCTTATATTTCCGGTGTGCTGATGATGAGGTAGTGGGTACAGGTCAGTTAGAGTAAAACATTGACTTCTCACCCTTGACTTGGGGACATAAATTGCAATTACCTCAGAAATCAGAGTGGGTGTGTCTGATGGTGAAGGACACTGGTAATAAATAAAGCTAATCCACATGCAAAAATTTCTAGTGCACTAGAAGTAGTAACTTGCGTGTATAGACTACGCTTGAGTTCAAAGCGAGCAAAAAAAAAATGGCAGCATGATTAAATGTCTGCCTGCACTTTCCCCTACACAATGAGTACTGTCCAGACCCTCTGCTCACTTCCAATCAACCTCTCCAGCTGGTGATCCTGTGTCCCTTTTTCTGCATTTCCCACTTGGTCCCAGAGAGCCTTCAGCAAGTCGGCCTTGTCATAAAGTATACAAGAGGTTTAAAGGCAAGAGAATCAGCCTCATTGCACAGGTTTTCATCTCATATGGCTTGGTCTCTGTTCACAGAGCGGCCTGCTGAAAGCGAGGTACAGAGCTTGAACTTTGTAGCTCCAGCGATAACCCCCAGAGGTCTTAGGAAAAGAAAGGCATTCATGAACCAAAAGATGGAGTCCAAAAATGAACCCACAACCTCCCGAGCACAAGGCCAGCAGTTTGACCACTTTCCCACAGATAAAGTATGCTCTTACCAAATGTAAAAAGGTAAGAGAAAACATTTTGGGATGGTTAGGAATCAAGGCAATGTGTCAATCGTAGAGCACCCACTGCCTGGAACTAAAAAATAAAACAGCATAAATAAATAATAACATAAAATTACATAAATAAAATTTTAAAAAAATTAAAAAAATTAATATCTAAAATAACAGAGTCTCACCTGACCGATGATTCTGTTTTTCAACATGGAAGTAAATGAAGAGAGGCTCTGTTTCTTGTTGATACTGACACAAATGCGTTTTCTCAGAACCAGATCTATAGAAGCTGGATGGCTGAGATGTACTACAACTTTCAGTATCATGTACACACGTTCATTCGCAGCAGTGGACTTGTTCATGCGAGATGTATCCCATGATGCTAGCGCACAAACCTAGTTAACAGTAGACATGATAATATAAGCTTTATCTTTACTGTCTTTATAATATTAGTTATAATGTCTGTCTGTCTGTCCGTCTGTCTGTCCATCCGTCCGTCCATCTGCACGCCAGCCCGCCTGTCTGTCTAGCTCCCTCACTCACTCACTCACTCACTCACTCAGAGAGAGAGAGAGAGCGAGAGAGAGAGAGAGAGAGAGAGAGAGAGAGAGAGAGAGAGAGAGATCCTCAAGCTTACTATAGTTTCTTGTATTTTATGCTCTCTCTCTCTCTTTTTTTTCTGAGACAGTGAGAGAGAGGGAGAGAGAGAGAGAGAGAGAGGGAGAGAGAGAGAGAGAAAGAAAGAGAGAGAGAGAGAGAGAGAGAGAGAGAGAGAGAGAGAGAGAGAGAGAGAGAGAGAGAGAGAGAGAGAGAGAGAGAGCATGCATGCACACGTGTGCATGCATGCTCTCTCTCTCTCTCAGAAAAGAGAGAGAGAGAGAGAGAGAGAGAGAGAGAGAGAGAGAGAGAGAGAGAGAGAGAATAAAATATAAGAAACCCCCTCTGCCGTGCGTCCACCTTGACGAGGTAGAGGGGCTTCCGCGTTCCAATGACCCCAAGAGCTATGCCGACGGTAGCACAGCTACTGGTAGGGTCACCCATGTCGGACAGGTCAAGGGAGAGGGACCAGACGAAGTGACGCACAAACCTGCTGCCTTGTAGGTAGACTGGGGACAGTCAAAGGCTAGGGAAAGCATCCCGAACAAATGCTTGTCGAAATCGGATGTACTGAGCCACAGGCTTGACAAAGAAGTGCAACGTAACTTTATCATTTCATGATGCCACAGATGAAAATTAATCGTTATGGTGCTAATCCCGTGAAGTCCCATCAGGCGGTGATAGTGCCGGGCCCCCTGCCTCGAGGGGGTCCACCCATGACTACTGGTGGTCACCTTCCCCTGTGCTGTGGAGTCAAGGCACAGAGGAGTAGGTTAAGAGCTATTGACCAAACACCCCGGACTCTCAACATACTACAATGGAATGCCGAAGGAGTTTATAACAAGAAAGCCTCCCTAACACAGCGTCTTCATAAAGATAGAATAGATGTGGCATGCATTCAAGAGACACACCTCAACGCCAATCGCACATTTTCAGTCGAGGGATATCAGGCCACACGTTTCGACCGTGAAGGACATAAAGGAGGAGTTGTAATACTTACACGAAATACAATACCTTGCAGCGAAGTATCTGTGATCTCTGACAACCAAACGGAAATTATAGGTGTTGATATAATGATAAAGGACGTGAAAATAAGAATTTACAATCTATATAGCCCGGCAGATAAGGATCTTACACTCTCAAACATGGAAATAACTGACACAAATTGCATTGTTGTCGGAGACTTTAATAGCCGTTCAGAAAGATGGGGATACCCAGATACTGACAAAAGAGGAGATGAAGTGGAGGACTGGGAAATAGACTCAAATCTCCATCTACTTAACAAAGCGGATGACACACCGAGCTTCTACTCCAGAAGATGGATTACCACTTCTACTCCAGACTTAGCTTTCTGCACAGGAGACATCCTCCACAAAATCGATCGCCATGTGCTGGACCAATTAGCAGGTAGTGACCACAGACCAATCAAGCTTGTAATAAATATGGAGTATGTTCCACAGGAGCAAAAGCCTTTGCCCCGTTGGAATTACAAACGAGCAGATTGGGACAGATTTGCCATACTAACAGACAAATATTGTGAAAACGTAAATACACGATATGGCAACATGAAGCAAATGGTGGAAAGTCTAAACAGAGCAATAATACAGGCAGCCACTGAGTCTATTCCAAGAGGAGCAAGGAAAAATTACAAACCATACTGGACTGAAGAACTACAATTTTTGGAGGACAAAGTTGAAGATGCTAGGAAGACCGCAGAGAGAGAACAAACAACTGAAGCGAACATCTCTCTCAAAGCCATCTCAGCAAAATATAAAAGAACAGTAAATCAAACAACAAGAGATTGTTGGAGGAAAAAAACAGAAAACCTGAATTTTGACAGGGATGGAAACAAACTATGGAAACTAGTGAAAGCCATGAACAATGAAGGACCTAGAAACAAACAAATAACAATTAAACAAGGAAATTCCTTGCTTACAGGAAAAAAGGCTGCAAATGCACTAATGGAACACTATGCCAGTGCAAACCACATTGATATTACAGCCGAACAGAAGAAAGCAATCAAAGATAAACAGATGCATCATACATATACAGAGACAGCAGCAGAATATATGATGGCAAATCTAACAATGGAAGAAATGGAACAGGCAATGAATACCCTAAAAAAGAAGACATCACCAGGAAAGGATGGAATCACAAATGAAATGCTAATAGGACTAGGCACTAAGGCAAAAAAGAAACTACTAGCAGTCCTAAATTACAGCTGGAAGAGGGGAATAGTCCCACAGGCATGGAAGGAAGCTATACTAATACCAGTCCCAAAGAAAGGAAAAGACCTGGAAGAACCAAATGGCTATCGACCTATCAGTCTTCTTAGCTGTGTAGGAAAATTAATGGAACGCATTATCAATGGCAGGCTAACATGGCATCTGGAAGAAAACCAACTCTTAACACCTCACCAAGCAGGATTCAGAAAGTACAGATCTACTGAAGATCAAATAACCTATATAGCTCAGGAAATAGAGGATGCCTTCCAAGAGAAAAAGCACACACTAGCAGTCTGGATAGATTTAGAAAAAGCATTTGATAAAGTATGGAAGGAAGGACTGAAAGTAAAACTGCAAAAAATGCATGTTTGCGGGAAAATGTACAAATGGATCAGCCACTACCTTGAGAACAGAACTGCCAGGACAAAAGTACAAGGACAAACCAGCAAAATGATGCTGTTGGAGCAAGGTGTCCCCCAAGGAGGAGTTCTTTCACCAACATTATTCCTAGCATATATAAACGACATCACGGAAAATTTTCCAGCCAGAGTACACACATCATCCTTTGCAGATGACCTAGCCATATGGACATCTGAAGAATATATTAGTACAGCTAACAGCAGAATACAGCAAGCCCTATTAGCGCTAGAGGACTGGTCAAAATCATGGCTAGTGAAGATAAGTGAGGAGAAAACAACATGCACAGTGTTCTCCCTCTCAACTAAAACTCAGCAACCTAAGCTGGTATTGAATGGAAAAATATTGCGCCATGAAGAAAATCCAAACTATCTAGGAGTCACCTTTGATCGTCGCCTGACATGGAAGACACAGGTTGAGAAAAATCGAACAAGAGCAAGGCAAAGAATGGCAATCATGAAAAAGCTTGCTGGTACAACATGGGGAGCAGATGAGAAAGTTCTCAAGAAGTTATATACTGGGCGGGTGAGGCCAGTACTGGAATATGGCATTGCAGCTTGGGCAACAGCAGCTAAGTCAAACTTTAACAAAATAAGTAGAGTCCAAAATCAAGGAATGCGAATCATAACTGGAAGCCTGAAGACAACGCCTATTAATGAATTAGAAAAGATCACTTGTTTACAACCAATGCAGGATAGAAGAGATAGCAGAGCCCAGCAACAAGCAGAAAAATTTAGAAGATTGACAGACCACCCTATGTACAACAGATTTAATGGTTTTGGAAAGGGAAGACTGAAGCGTAGCAACTTTGTAGAAACTGCAAAACGAAGGATTAGGTCAGATCCTATTCTTAACATATCAACAGTCAAGCCCATACACAATGCACACAAGTTCCCAGCTTGGAGACAGCAGCAACTGCCTGAGATGATAGAAAACATTCCTGGTATTGAGAAAAAGAACACTCAGCATGAAACCGAAAGAAGAGAAATAACCCTAAACTACATAAAAGAACATTACCCAAGCAGGAATTGGACCCATGCATATACAGATGGATCAGCCAAAAATTCAATAGAGAATGGAGGAGGAGGAATTCTCCTAAATTTAAAAAATGGAGCAAAAAAAAACACATTCACTGGCAACTGGAAAATTTTCAAGTAACTTCAAAGCGGAGGTAGAGGCTCTGAAAACTGCAGCAGAAATGCTCCTGATGGAGGAAAATAAAGAGAAGCAAATAGCTATCTTCACAGATGCAAAGTCAGCTGTCTCAATACTGAAGAGCAATAACAGCACAGAACTAACTGACCTAAGAGCAGCACTCCATGGTCTATGCCAGAAATCCAAAAAAGTTGTAATACAGTGGATCCCATCACATTGCAGTATACCTGGAAACGAAGAGGCTGACAGACTGGCAAAAGAGGGCGGACGACTACCACAGCCTGACATAGACATAACCTATAATGAGGCAAAGAGGTTGATAAAAAGCACTTATAGAACCAAATGGGAATCAGAGCATCCAGGCCATCAGAAGGATGATGCATATTACAAACTCGACAGAAGAGAACAAGTAGCAATCTTCAGACTCCGCACAGGACACAACAGGCTGAAATACCACTTGTTCAATAAACTAAAGATAGGAGATACCGATGAATGTAATTGTAGAACTGGAAAAATGACAGCAAAACATTTGATGCAGGATTGCCCAACGTATGCAGAACAGAGAAAGATATTTTGGCCCACACCTGCTTCATTTGAGGACAAGCTCTATGGAGATATCAACAAGCTAAAGTTGACCGCAGATTACTTTAACTATATACAGGTTGACATTTAAAGGTGCATGAAGACCCAGAGGCATGAAATGGAATATTGCTTGGATAGCAAATCCATTACGTGGAAAGTCCAAATCAAAAGCCCATTGTGTGGGCTTCATAAAAGGTGGAAAAGTGTCCTAGTGGCACGAAATGGAATATTGCTTGGATAGCAAATCCATTACGTGGAAAGTCCGAATCAAAAGCCCACTGTGTGGGCTTCATAAAAGGTGGAAAAGTGTCCTAGTGGCACGAAATGGAATATTGCTTGGATAGCAAATCCATTACGTGGAAAGTCTGAATCAAAAGCCCACTGTGTGGGCTTCATAAAAGGTAGAAAAGTGTCCTAGTGGCACGAAATGGAATATTGCTTGGCTAGCAAATCCATTACATGGAAAGTCCGAATCGAAAGCTCACTGTGTGGATGTCATCTGCAGACTGCATACTTCTGGTTTCCGGAAGAACAGCCTATGTGAACGGAAGGCCCAATATACGGAAGTGAGGCTAAGCAGCCATGTGCAGGACGTGACGATTCCTTGGGTGAGCCCAGTACCAGAGCGCTATGTATCGGCTCTGCAAGTATGGAAGCCTCCTTGGATGGCGGGGAATGCCCATGGTCTGCCCCTGCCTTCCCTTGAGGGCTGACCAGGATCTTTAGCTGTTCTATATGGACCAGCTGGGATGGGGGATAACACCACAACAGTGAGAGTCAAACGTCCTAAGAAACCCCCGGGAAGGTTAACCCGGTCAACAAATGCCCGCAGAAGTCGGATGTGTCGGCCTAACGGCGCAAGAACGCAGCTCTGCTGTAAACAGGCACAACGCAATCACATCCGAAAAAAAACTCAGGATGAACGAAGAAGAAGAAGAATGGAAAAATATTGCGCCATGAAGAAAATCCAAACTATCTAGGAGTCACCTTTGATCGTCGCCTGACATGGAAGACACAGGTTGAGAAAAATCGAACAAGAGGAAGGCAGAGAATGCCAATCATGAAAAAGCTTGCTGGTACAACGTGGGGAGCAGATGAGAAAGTTCTCAAGAAGTTATATACTGGACGGGTGAGGCCAGTACTGGAATATGGCATTGCAGCTTGGGCAACAGCAGCTAAGTCAAACTTTAACAAAATAAGCAGAGTCCAAAATCAAGGAATGCGAATCATAACTGGAAGCCTGAAGACAACGCCTATTAATGAACTAGAAAAGATCACTTGTTTACAACCAATGCAGGATAGAAGAGATAGCAGAGCCCAGCAACAAGCTGAAAAATTTAGAAGATTGACAGACCACCCTATGTATAAAAGGTTTAGTGGTTTTGGAAAGGGAAGACTGAAGCGTAGCAACTTTGTAGAAACTGCAAAACGAAAGATTAGGGCAGATCCTATACTTAACATATCAACAGTCAAACCCATTTACAATGCAGACAAGTTCCCAGCTTGGAGACAGCAGCTACTGCCTGAGATGATAGAAAACATTCCTGGTATTGAGAAAAAGAACACTCAGCATGAAACCGAAAGAAGAGAAATAACCCTAAACTACATAAAAGAACATTACCCAAGCAGCAATTGGACCCATGCATATACAGATGGATCAGCCAAAAATTCAGTAGAAAATGGAGGAGGAGGAATTCTCCTAAATTTAAAAAATGGAGTGAAAAAAACACATTCAATGGCAACTGGAAAGTTTTCAAGTAACTTCAAAGCGGAGGTAGAGGCTCTGAAAACTGCAGCAGAAATGCTCTTGATGGAGGAAAATAAAGAGACGCAAATAGCTATCTTTACAGATGCAAAGTCAGCTGTCTCAATACTGAAGAGCAATAACAGCACAGAAATAGCTGACCTAAGAGCAGCACTCCATGGTCTATGCCAGAAATCCAAAAAATTTGTAATACAGTGGATACCATCACATTGCAGTATACCTGGAAATGAAGAGGCTGACAGACTGGCAAAAGAGGGCGGACGACTACCACAGCCTGACATAGACATAACCTATAATGAGGCAAAGAGTTTGATAAAAAGCACTTATAGAACCAAATGGGAATCAGAGCATCCAGGCCACCAGAAGGATGATGCATATTACAAACTCGACCGAAGAGAACAAGTAGCAATCTTCAGACTCCGCACAGGACACAACAGGTTGAAATACCACTTGTTCAACAAACCAAAGATAGGAGATACAGATGAATGTAATTGTGGAACTGGTAAAATGACAGCTAAACATTTGCTGCAAGAGTGCCCAATATATGCAGAACAGAGAAAGATATTTTGGCCCACACCTGCTTCATTCGAGGACAAGCTCTATGGAGATATCAACAAGCTCAAGTCGACTGCAGCTTACTTTAACTGTATTCAGGTTGACATTTAAATGTACATGAAGAAGTATTTAGACTGCCACACTTCATTACCACAGGCATGTCGGTTACACAAGACTCCCAGAGGCATGAAATGGAATATTGCTAGGATAGCAAATCCATTACGTGGAAAGTCTGAATCGAAAGCTCACTGTGTGGGCTTCAAAAAAGGTGGAAAAAGTGTCCTAGTGGCACAAAATGGAATATTGCTTGGATAGCAAATCCATTACGTGGAAAGTCCGAATCGAAAGCTCACTGTGTGGATGTTATCTGCAAACTGCATTCTTCTGGCTTCTGGAGGAACAGCCTATGGTGAACGGAAGGCCCAATATACGGAAGTGAGGCTAAGCAGCCATGTGCAGGACGTGACGATTCCTTGGGTGAGCCCAGTACCAGAGCGGTGTGTGATGGCTCTGCAATTATGGAAGCCTCCTTGGATGGCGGGGAATGCCCATGGTCTGCCCCTGCCTTCCCTTGAGGGCTGACCAGGATGCCTTTGGCTGTTCTATATGGGCCAGCTGGGATGGGAGATAACACCACAACAGTGAGAGTCTAACGTCCTAAGAAACCCCCGGGAAGGTTAACCTGGTCAACAAATGCCTGCAGAAGTCGGATGTGTCGGCCTAACGGCGCAAGAACGCAGCTCTGCTGTAAACAGGCACAACGCAATCACGTCTGGAAAAAAAACTCCGGATGAACGAAGAAGAAGAAGAAGAAGAAATATAAGAAACTAAAGTAAGCTTGAGGATATCTCTCTCTCTCATTCTCTCTCTCTCTGTGAGTGAGTGAGGCGCGCTTGCGCACACACACACACATGCATGCACACACACAAACACACACACACACACATATATATATATATATATATATATATATATATATATATATATATATATATATATATATATATATATATATATATATATATAAAAAATCATCACACATATTTAGTAATCAATCATTATATTCTCCTGTATTTTAAGTTGAGTATTTCACACACACACATATGGCTGCATACATGCCTGGAACATACACACACATCAGACACACATATAATCAACGCTGATATTCTGAGACCTGAAATTTTTTCTCTGAATTGGTAAACTACTTATATTACTCCTCTGATGTAATCACTTTATCTTTTCTTGTGTATTTTATAATCAACAACAATGTATTGCTTTAATGAATTTAAACACAAGAGCCACAGACTCTAGAAATTAGACAATTGCAGTTAATTTTGTACAGACAGAAAGACTTTGTTACATATTTGTGATTACATGGGGATAACACAAGCCCCATATTCAAACAGCATCAGTGACTATATGTTTCAAGTGTTTCAACTAAAGTATAATTAATTTATTCACTTTATATGATATATAACTCTGCAGTGTGCATCTGACAAGATGCAGCAATATACACCAGGCAATAAATCATGCAATAACTTGTTTGGGGCTTCTGTGTTTAGATTTTTAAATTCCTGATTAAATTATTTGTTTCAATAGTTCATGTGTTCTTTTCTGTTTTACCTGGTTCTCCTTCATTTTATGGTATTTCCGTGTTATTACAATATTCCCAGTGAACTAGATATTCTTGTACACGGAAGCTACAGTGGTGCAGTGGCTCACAAGCTCACCATCTAACCCAGTGGTCATGTGTTCAAATCCACATTGAGGCCAGGATTTTTGTTAACATTGCCTTGGGCTCTAGGTCAGCCCAGCCTAAAATGGGTAACAGGAAATATTCTGGGCAGCAAAAGATGGCCGAAGTGATATTGGCAACATTACCCAAGGAGAAGTGGTAGAGATGACAACTTACACTGTTCTTGTCCACAAAGTTTTTGATGATGGGCAGGTCAGCATACTCTGTACTTTGTTCTCTTAGTAGAAGGGAATTAATTCCTACAGCCTGAAGACCAACTTTTGAATTTGATGTGTATATGTCTTCAGCTAATGAGAAATCAAAAACATCATTTTGTTAAAGGTTATTTGTTTACTTGCCTTGAGCCAATAAAAGAGCATTCTATTAATAGTTGTATGTTAAATCTATAAAGGAATGGGGGCGAGATGTGAGAGAACCCTTGGGAATTTTTCCAAGAACCATTGGCATGTAATTATAAGATACATCTCCCTGAACTTGTGGGCTGTGAGATCAGATGCCTAGCCTTCTCAGATAAGGGTGAAAAACAGGAGGTCTCTTGTGCAAGCTGTGATGTTAACAATATGTATATAATGGCATGTAATTTGTTCTCATTGTACAGTGAAAATACAATGAAATCTACAGAAAATATGTCAGGGGTAGGACCCGTTGGTGGCCATAATATACATAACTTACTTTATGCTGATGTCACCATCTTGATAGCAACAAGTCAGAAGGATCAACAGGAAATGATAGATACAGTGATTGTAAAAAGTGAAAAAATGGGCTTTAGTTTTGATAATAGAAAGACAGAAATCATGGTGATATCAAAGAAACAGATCCTGCCAAAATGTGCAATTAAAGTTCAGGGCATTATTTTGGGGCATGCACAGAAATTCAGATACCTAGGCATATGGATAACAACAGATGGAAGATGCATCCCTGAGATCAAGAACAGAATATGACAAGCAGAAACTGCATTCTATCAAAGGAAGAAGGTTTTTTTTTTCAATGAGTCACTGTCCTTGAAAGTTAGAAAAAGAGTTCTTGCATGTTACATAGAACCAGTTTTAACATACGACTGAATCCTGGACAATTAGTGAACAGGCAAAAAAAATCCCTGGAAGCCTTGGAGATGTGGTTTTACAGAAGAAAGCTGAAAATTAATTGGACAGCCAAAATAAGCAATCAGGACATTTTAAGGGAAGTTGACTTGCAAAGACAACTTATGGCAAACATCAGAAAGAAGCAGTCATCATTTTTGGCCACATTATGAGAAGACGAAAAACTGGAACATGTTGTGACAACCAGAAAGATTTGTGGAGAGAGAAATAGAGAAAGACAGTGTGAGAAAATTCTTGACAGTCTTGTGTCATGGCAAGGAAGAGAGTCAACACACAAATTTATCCATGATGTGAGAGATCATAATTTGTGGAGAGGCATGATTGCCCATGCCAGCCAGCAAGCAAGGCACTGGATGATGATGAATGGCATGTAATGATAACATACTTTCCTGATCTTGTGGGCTGTGAGATCAGCTGGCTAGCCTTCTCAGATAAAGGCGAAACACAGGATGTCACTTGTGCAGGTTTTGCATGTTAATCTCACGGCAGTTATAAATCACAAAGAGTAGGTCTAAGTCACTGCCCTGGCAAAGATTAGTAGGACAAGAAAACCTACCAAAGAGTAGATAGAGCCCTTGACCTTGGAAGGAATCTGTCTACAGGAAACAAACCTTACATGAATACATGCTAAAACTGGACACACTGACTTCTAAATTGCATAATTAGGTGTGACACACTCCTCTCATGCAGAAGAGGCTCGCAGAAGAAGAAGAAATCTATAAAGGTAATAATAATGGAGAGGGGAATGGCTTAAAGGTTACCACGTTCCCGTCTGTTTCATGCAGACCTGGAGTGGATTTTCGGAGTGGATTATCTGGTTTTCAAGAACAATTTTTAAAAAAGTGTTTTATACTCTTCAAAACCTGATCTTGTAATAATGGATTGAAACTCTAGGCTTCTTGGACAAGGGCAAAAATTGCTACGGATGTATGTGCTTACTAAAAATCTCTTGGCAATTGAAACCCGAGAAGAGCATTAGAAGCCAGGGCCAAACATTTCAAATGAGAAAAACCCACCCACAAAATAACAAATTTAGCTTTTGTGATTCAAGATAACACACATTTGGATCCTTGCTGGTGCTACAGAATTTGTGCACTGTACTAAGATTCTTCCTGTACAAAATATAAGAGGAGAGTGCAGCACATATGGACATATCCCTATGCCATAAAAGTGACCCTTTACCAAAACAGACTGATTAATTTTCAGAATGATAATTTATTCAATAATATAATCATTTCAACTTGTTATGTGTTAAGCTTTTCGGATAGTGATGACTAAATTTTACCAACTTGTTAAAGTAACTGAAGGCTTACAAGGAAATTTCATAAAACAAAACTTATTTTAACCAATGTTAAACATTTATTATATTCTACATATTGTCATGAGGGAGATGGTTCTGCAACACATTATCGTCTACATTTGCCATTAAGCATAACAAAAAAAAAAAACAGAGGGAATTTGAGAATTAGAAGATTTAAATTTTAGGACACATGTTTTTTGTGAAATGTATTTAGTTTTATAGAGTAAAATCTTTACAGAATCAGTCCACCTATTTCTTGATCTTTCCCTAGTTCAGTAACCAGCTTATATTTTACTGCAGACACCCAACTGGATTTTATTCTTGCTAGGTGTCGGAATCACTTAATTAATTGATGTTCTCAAAATCAAATGCATGATAGTGTTAAACATATATGATATGACTGAGGTATCATATGACAGTAGATGGTACTACCTGCTTTCTGTTAGCGCCAAATGTTGGGGGCATTAACCAAACCCAACACCCCACATTGTGCCAATGGCATCGGGCAGAGCAGTACAACCTAAAGACTAAATGTCATGCAGGGCAGATCCTAAGACTTGGTCGACAACTGATCTAGGATGGAAGCTCCGATAGGCGGAAAGTTAGAGCATTGCTTTGCTGATCTGGCAGCTTCTGCAGCTTGTATTATTCCAGACACATTGGTGTTACCTTTCCTCTGGAGTAAACTAGGCAGGCAGAGAGAGGGATCATGCTGCATGGGCAACACATGGTCTCAAAACACAGCCCAGGCTTTGTGTTATGGAGAGGTATAACTCCATTTTACAAGCTATCATCCTTCAAGACGGCAAGGTGACAGTCATATGTAACCCAAAAAGTGTAAGGATATCACTCTTTGAAATTGAGTAATTTAAATGATGATGATCTGGTAACAGAAGAGAAGGTACTCACAAGTTAGATCAAGAAATAAAACTGGAGAATGTTCTTCCATATTTGGTGGTGGAGTCCTTCAGAATAAAAAACATTGAAGAAAAAATAACTTCCAAAATTTTCACACAAAAATCTGTGAGTGAGGAAAATAGCAAGAACTACAAGAGATACTGTATAGTTAAATGCACATCTTTATACAGAACATTGCAATGAACCTCAGCATTCATTGTGATTTACCAGGCAATTGTACATCCAGTAGTTAAAGATTTGTATTGATTTGTTTTCCTGATTGTGAAGTGTCTGCCAGAAGTGTTGAAGTGTTTGCTGAAGAAAGTTATCATCATCACGTGTCCTGCCAACTGGTGTAGGTGTTCATTTCTGTCCACAGATGTTAGCCCTTATTGTTCTAGATCAAGTCTACCAATGATATTTCTCCACGTCACTGTCTCTGTCCATTCAGCATCATTTCTCTTGGTCTGCCTCATCTCCCACTGATCTTTCCAGTCATCACAATGTTTTTTCAGTGCCTCTAATTTCATTGTAAGACGAAAGAATGCCGTTTGTCTCTTTCTTATACTTGTATATAATGTTGCACTTTCATTAGTCTCTTTCATGCATTCATTGTTAGTTTCACTAGAAGTCCAAGGTATTCGCAATATTTAATTCAGGAACCACATCTCCATTGATTTCAAGCTCTTTTTAATTTATTCATTCATATTCCATGATTTAATGCCATAATGCAAAACAGGTTATATATAACATTTCAGTATTTTCTTTCTGATGTTCAATGATGGTAATTTATTGCATAAGATACTTAAACATTTCTGAAAGATACTTTTATTTTTCTGAAATGTAGCTTGTAATTAACCTGTTCTGCTCTTTATCCATGTCACATATCTTTTGTCTGATGTGATGATTTCTCCAAAATATTTAAATTTATCATCTCGGCTAAGTATTTTCCCTTCTTTTATGATGTCAAATTTCAGTTTTGTCATTTTCCTTTGATATAACCATTGTTATATAACAGAAAATAGCAGTACAATTTTAAATAAATTGACCTGTTCGTATTGTTCAAAAGTTCTCCAACATCTCAGATAAAAGATATAAAACAATAATTCTTAATTCTTTAAGTCCCATACAATTTCACAGCAGACAACCTAGAGGGGCTATAACCAAAATAAAAAACAAAACAAAACAACATACACACATTACTTTCAAAGAGGCAATTTGTTTACATCTTGCATGCAACATATGTTTTGCATGTTATATATAAAGTTAGTTGCAGTTCCTTTACAGGATGTCACAGTCAACCTCAGAACTTTTTCGCTGTGTGATTTCCTGGCAAGTTTACGTTCAGTAGTTTCCAATTAATTTCTGAATGACTGTCACTCATATCTTTATATGAAAACCAATGCAAGACAGTCTGCTGCCAAATTGCCTGCACCTGTGTTTTGATCACAGTATGTGGGATTATGAATTGCATCTGCAACTGCTTCTCTACAGAGTCATATACGTTTTATATAGCTGGTACGTTAGCATTGATGAAATGAGCTGCACTTATATTTTTGTTGTTGCGCTCACTCGCTCGCTTTGAACTCAAGCTTAGTCCATACATGCTACTTTCAGTAGGAATGGACTGAATCTTGTGTGTAGATTAGCATTCCCTATTACCAGTGTCCCCCATCCTCAGGCGAACCCATTCCAACTTCAGAGGTACTTGTAATTTATGTCCTCAAGTCAAGGACGAGAAATCAACATTTTAGTCCAACTGACCGGTGTAGGGGTTGAACCCGCTACTTCAGCATCAGAACACTGGATGTTTAAGAACAAAGGCTCTTATCCATTCAGCCATGCTGACCTCAGCTGTGCTGATAATGTTATGAGCATGACTGAATAATGGTTCAATGCCTGGGCTAAGTGAGGGAAAATATGAGACACTGGTCACAGAAAATATGAGACTTTGGTCACAGAAAATATGAGACATTGGTCACAGAAAATATGAGACATTGGTCACAAAAATATGAGACTTTAGGCACAGAAAAAATGAGACTCTGGTCACAGAAAATATGAGACTCTGGTCACAGAAAATATGAGACATTGGTCACAAAAATATGAAACTTAAGGCACAGAAAAAATGAGACTCTGGTCCGAGAAAATATGAAACTTTGGTCATGGAAGTTATGGGACAGTTTGTCAAGGAAATGAGCTTTATTTACATTAGACATTATAAATATTTCTATTATGTATTTATAATATATATTTATTTTATACAAATATCAATAGTGTCATTGTGAAAAAGCATAAACTTACCAGCTGACAGGTGCACCAGGAATATTGCTTCCAGGGGAGGGAAACAAAACAGTATTGTGCTCTTCCATTAAACATATCCGCTGCTTGATCAATGCTCTCTCTCTTTCACTGTCAACCTCAGATTTATCTGTTGATGTTTTCATGTTTTTCAATGGTTATTGTAACAATCATATTCATTTATCATTAAACAATCCCATTTATTTGTTAAATAATCACATTTATTTGTTTATAAACTCTTTATATTGCAATGCCCCTATCGAAAACTACTGACAACATGCCTGTGAGATACATTCCTTTCATGTGATGACATCACTTTTACCCACTGATCAATCAATCATGTGCCATGCCGGAAAGCGTGGGCGGTCATGACTCGCCATTTCACTCGATCACAAGAGTCGTGGATCAGTTCAGTGTTCCTGTCTCAACCATGCCATGGGGTCAAGCCATCCAGGTATTTACTTCTCGGTCTTCCCCTTGGTCGGTTCCCTTCGATCTTGCCAATTGTCACTAAGTTCTCCAATTCATTTCTTCTCATAACATGTCCAAAAATCTTTGACTGTCTATGTCTTATTTCTCTAATTAATTTACAATTTTCATTTGTCTCCTGTAGTACTTGGTCATTGGTTTTTCTGTCTGTCCATGGTACTCTTTGCATTTTCCTCAGAAACCACATTTCTGCAGCCATCAGATGTTTTTCAGCTTGACTGCTCATTGTCCAAGTTTCACATCAATACAAAAGAACAGGCACTATGTAGCACCCCAACACTCGTTTCAGTTGACATCTTTGTATTGGTCAGAATGTTTTTCATCTTGCTAAAGGCTACTTTCGCCATTGCGATTCTTGTTGTAATCTCTTCAAGGCATCTCCCATCAGATGTTAAGACTGTTCCGAGATAATTGTACCGCTTCACTTGTTGAACAATATTCCTATTTACTTGTATATTACATTATGGTATTTCGTTCTTCCTAGTGACGACCATAATCTGTGTCTTTTTACAATTTAATTCTAATCCCAGTTGTTCACTGTGTGCAACAACCGCGGCTACTAATTGTTGCAGATCCTGCTCATTGTCTGCAATCAAGACTGTATCATCTGCATATCTAATGTCATTGATGTTTCGTCCTCCAATGCTGATTCCATTTATATCTTCTACTTTTATGAAAATATTTTCACTGTATAGGGAAAAAAGATCTGGAGACATTACACATCCCTGCCTAACACCTCTCTTAATAGGTTAATATTGTCCCACTTCATTATCAATCCTTATGGCAGCTTGTTGTTTCCAATATATGTTTTTTTGTAAGTCTAATGTCTATCACACTGAAACCTAATACTAACCACAAGATATTTCTAGAAGTGTAGAAACTTTATAACAAAGTTCATGACAATGTACAGTTGTTGTTTTCATCAGCTTACAGGAGGATATGAATATTTTACACAAATAATAGTGAAAAGCATTAACCATGTTTTTCACATTATCTAATAAAAATAGTAGAAATGAATGAAGAATCCGTTAAAATAATTATCTTAGGGCCTTAAAATCTTAATCCCCTTGCAAGCTGTCTTCATCCTCTTCTTCTTCTGTTTCAGATCACTGGACTGGAGCAGACATCATGACTCTCTAATCCCCTCTGTCATTTGATGTTTTGTTTAATCTGGTGCTGCTTATATTATTATTTGTTGTCCAGATATTTAAACAATCTACGTACATACATATTTGTCTTCCTCTGTATCTCTTTTCCTGTATTTTCTTAAATAAGGCACATTTGTCTATTCCACCTCTTCTGTTACACTCCATACATTTTATGTTTCTTCCTGGTTGTAATGAGATATCTTGTTTTTTGTTTTGTTGTGTTGTTTGTTTGTGAGGTCGCTCGCTTTGAACTCAAGCGTAGTCCATACACAATACTTCTAGTAGAGCTGGACTGAATTTTGCATGTAGATTAGCTTTTACCTGTTAACAGTGTCTCTTGCCATCAGGCGAACCCACTCCAACTTCAGAGGTACTTGTAATTAACATCCCCAACTCAAGGACGATAAGTCAACATTTTAGTCCAACTGTCTGGTGAAGAGGTTGAACCCCTTACCTCGGCATAAGCATACCGAATGTTTAAGAACACATGTTCTTATCCATTCAGCCATGCTGACCTACAGGATATTTTGTAACACCTTCAGCTCTCAATATCAATAATACAATATGTTAAACTAAAGAAAAAGTTATATCCCTTATGGCATTTTAGACAAATAGACCTTGACCCATATTTTCATAAAGCAATTGACATCCCATGGGTCATGTGGTCAATACCATGCTGGCTGCAGTTACTTCCCATGAAATTCCTGGTACCAGTTTAAGGCTGGATCAATCTCTGAGCCCAGGTCATTGTTTAAAAACCATAGCGATTTGAATGTGAACCCATGACCAACAGAACTGGCAGCCAAGCCTCTAGCCACTACGCTACCATGGCTTCCAACTGTTCAAATTAAAAATTAAAAACTCAAACTGCATTTGCCATCCAGAAGAAATTGAACACCGCTCTTTAAGGTCAGTCTCATTCTTGTAAATGAAAAGTTAAAATAAATGAGCCACATTAAAAATATAACAAAACAAACAATCATACCTTGCTTTTTAGTGAGCATTTGAATTTGCTCATCAAAATATTTCTTGCGCCTGATTAATGCCTTTAGCCAATGGTCTTTTAGCACAGCAAGATCTTCCTTCTGATAAGAATCCAAGCCTTTCTGATGGCATGACTTCACACAGACACAGCCAATAGCAACAGCAGAAATAGATTCACAGATAAGAGGAAGAGTTCCAGAGTTTGCCACAGGACAAACACGCACCAGAACTTGCCTTGAGTTACCCTGGAATATGTCAATATCAACATTTTGCTTGTCATGAAGTTAGGAAATTGAATATTTTGCTATGTTTTTTGCTGACAATGTTTGTCCAAAGACTTGAATTAAAATCATTTGAACATGTCACTTCACTGTCCCTATTCTCAACCGTTCACTTTGGCTTTGCATGAGTCTGAACCCCATTGTTTTTATATGACTGAGTCATGCAGTGCTTCTTGTATGTTCTTTTTTTTCCTTTACAGTTCATATTGCATAATGTTTAAAACATGCATGGGTACCAAGCATAGACACATTTCTTTAACATGCCGCTTCATCTACATATTGTCCTGGTGATAAGGTAGTGCAAGGCAATGAGCAAGCTGATCTATTGGCTTCAAGAGTGGCAGTAGTTGCAACACTCACAAACGACAAAAGGAGAAATTGTAAAGATCTTTCTCGAATGACTGCTAATTGAAAACACAATTTCAAATGAAACATCCCATATAATGATGCTTTATTTTGGACTTAAGTGTGATTTCAGAAAGGAAGTATGTATTTTGGGATGCACCTCTTTGAACTGAAGTCTGGTTCCAGAAAGGAAGTATGTGTTTTGGGATGCACCTCTTTGAACTGAAGTCTGGTTCCAGAAAGGAAGTATGTGTTTTGGGATGCACCTCTTTGAACTGAAGTCTGGTTCCAGAAAGGAAGTATGTGTTTTGGGATGCACCTCTTTGAACTGAAGTCTGGTTCCAGAAAGGAAGTATGTGTTTTGGGATGCACCTCTTTGAACTGAAGTCTGGTTCCAGAAAGGAAGTATGTGTTTTGATATGCACCTCTTTGAACTGAAGTCTGGCTCCAGAAAGGAAGTATGTGTTTTGATATGTACCTCTTTGAACTGAAGTCTGGCTCCAGAAAGGAAGTATGTGATTTGGGATGCATCTGATAGTTTTACAACTAGTATATTACTGGGAATATCAACATCTACACCTTATGACATTTGCTGACAGAGATGAAGTATTTATTTTGCTTGGATTGTTATAATGCCAGTTCTTAAAAACATTTCCCCCCTCTGCTGTGTGTCCACCGTGACGAGGTAGAGGGGCTTGTGCGTCCCAATGACCCCAAGAGCTATGCCGACGGTAGCACAGCTACTGGTAGGGCCACCCATGTCGGACAGGTCAAGGGAGAGGGACCAGACGAAGAGACACACAAACCTGCTGCCTTGTAGGTAGACTGGGGACAGTCAAGGGCTAGGGAAAGCACCCCAAATACATGCTTGTCGAAATCGGATGTAATGAGCCACAGGCTTGACAAAGCAGTGCAACGTAAAACCTGCTGCCTTGCAGGTAGACTGGGGACAGTCAAAGGCTAGGGAAAGCATCCCGAATAAATGCTTGTCGAAATCGGATGTACTGAGCCACAGGCTTGACAAAGCAGTGCAACGTAACTTAATTCATGATGTCACAAATCAAAATTAATCGATATGGTGCTAATCCCGTGAAGTCCCATCAGGCGGTGATAGTGCCGGGCCCCCTGCCTCGAGGGGGTCCACCCATGACTACTGGTGGTCACCTTCCCCTGTGCTGTGGAGTCAAGGCACAGAGGAGTAGGTTAAGAGCTATTGACCAAATACCCCGGACACTCAACATACTACAGTGGAATGCCGAAGGAGTTTACAAGAAGAAAGACTCCCTAACACAGCGTCTTCATAAAGATAGAATAGATGTGGCATGCATTCAAGAGACACATCTCAACGCCAATCACAAATTCTCAGTCAGAGGATATCAGGCCACACGTTTCGACCGCGAAGGACACAAAGGAGGAGTTCTAATACTTACACGAAATACAATACCTTGCAGCGAAGTATCTGTGATCTCTGACAACCAAACGGAAATTATAGGTGTTGATATAATGATAAAGGACGTGAAAATAAGAATCTACAATCTGTATAGCCCAGCAGATAAGGACCTTACACTCTCAAACATGAAAATAACTGACACAAACTGCATTATTGTCGGAGACTTTAATAGCCGTTCAGAAAGATGGGGATACCCAGATACTGACAAAAGAGGAGATGAATTGGAGGACTGGGAAATAGACTCAAATCTCCATCTACTCAACAAAGCGGATGACACACCGAGCTTCTACTCCAGAAGATGGCTTACCACTTCTACTCCAGACTTAGCTTTCTGCACAGGAGACATCCTCCACAAAATCGATCGCCATGTGCTGGACCAATTAGCAGGTAGTGACCACAGACCAATCAAGCTTGAAATGAATATGGAGTATGTTCCACAGGAGCAAAAGCCCTTGCCCCGCTGGAATTACAAACGAGCAGATTGGGACAGATTTGCCATACTAACAGACAAATATTGTGAAAACATAAATACACGATATGGCAACATAAAGCAAATGGTGGAAAGTCTAAACAGAGCGATAATACAGGCAGCCACTGAGTCCATTCCAAGAGGAGCGAGGAAAAATTACAAACCATACTGGACTGAAGAACTACAAAGTTTGGAGGACAAAGTTGAAGATGCCAGGAAGACAGCAGAGAGAGAACAAACAATTGAAGCAAACATCTCTCTCAAAGCCATCTCAGCAAAATATAAAAGAACAGTAAATCAAACAACAAGAGATTGTTGGAGGGAAAAAACAGAAAACCTGAATTTTGACAGGGATGGAAACAAACTATGGAAACTAGTGAAAGCCATGAACAATGAAGGACCTAGAAACAAACAAATAACAATTAAACAAGGAAATGCCTTGCTTACAGGAAAAAAGGCTGCAAATGCACTAATGGAACACTATGCAAATGCAAACCACATTGATATTACAACCGAACAGAAGAAAGCAATCAAAGACAAACAGATACATCATAGAAATACAGAGACAGCAGCAGAATATATGATGGCAAATCTAACAATGGAAGAAATGGAACGGGCAATGAATACCCTAAAAAGGAAGAAATCACCAGGAAAGGATGGAATCACAAATGAAATGCTAATAGGACTAGGCACCAAGGCAAAGAAGAAACTACTAGCAGTTCTAAATAACAGCTGGAAGAGAGGAATAGTCCCACAGGCATGGAAGGAAGCTATACTAATACCAGTCCCAAAGAAAGGAAAAGACCTGGAAGAACCAAATGGCTATCGACCTATCAGTCTACTTAGCTGTGTAGGAAAATTAATGGAACACATTATCAATGGCAGGCTAACATGGCATCTGGAAGAAAACAAACTCTTAACACCACACCAAGCAGGATTCAGAAAATACAGATCCACTGAAGATCAAATAACCTATATAGCTCAGGAAATAGAGGATGCCTTCCAAGAGAAAAAGCACACACTAGCAGTCTGGATAGATTTAGAAAAAGCATTTGATAAAGTATGGAAGGAAGGACTGAAAGTAAAACTGCAAAACATGCATGTTTGTGGAAAAATGTATAAATGGATCAGCCACTACCTTGAGAACAGAACTGCCAGGACAAAAGTACAAGGACAAACAAGCAAAATGATGCTGCTGGAGCAAGGTGTCCCCCAAGGAGGAGTTCTTTCACCAACATTATTCCTAGCATATATAAATGACATCACAGAAAATTTTCCAGCGAGAGTACACACATCCTCCTTTGCAGATGACCTAGCCATATGGACATCTGAAGAATATATTAGTACAGCTAACAGCAGAATACAGCAAGCCTTATTAGCGCTAGAGGACTGGTCAAAATCATGGCTAGTGAAGATAAGTGAGGAGAAAACAACATGCACAGTGTTCTCCCTCTCAAATAAAACTCAGCAACCTAAGCTGGTATTGAATGGAAAAATATTGCACCATGAAGAAAATCCAAACTATCTAGGAGTCACCTTTGATCGTCGCCTGACATGGAAGACACAGGTTGAGAAAAATCGAACAAGAGCAAGGCAGAGAATGGCAATCATGAAAAAGCTTGCTGGTACAACGTGGGGAGCAGATGAGAAAGTTCTCAAGAAGTTATATACTGGACGGGTGAGGCCAGTACTGGAATATGGCATTGCAGCTTGGGCAACAGCAGCTAAGTCAAACTTTAACAAAATAAGTAGAGTCCAAAACCAAGGAATGCGAATCATAACTGGAAGCCTGAAGACAACGCCTATTAATGGACTAGAAAAGATCACTTGTTTACAACCAATGCAGGATAGAAGAGATAGCAGAGCCCAGCAACAAGCAGAAAAATTTAGAAGATTGACAGACCACCCTATGTACAACAGATTTAATGGTTTTGGAAAGGGAAGACTGAAGCGTAGCAACTTTGTAGAAACTGCAAAACGAAGGATTAGGGCAGATCCTATACTTAACATATCAACAGTCAAGCCCATACACAATGCACACAAGTTCCCAGCTTGGAGACAGCAGCAACTGCCTGAGATGATAGAAAACATTCCTGGTATTGAGAAAAAGAACACTCAGCATGAAACCAAAAGAAGAGAAATAACCCTAAACTACATAAAAGAACATTACCCAAGCAGGAATTGGACCCATGCATATACAGATGGATCAGCCAAAAATTCAATAGAGAATGGAGGAGGTGGAATTCTCCTAAATTTAAAAAATGGAGTGAAAAAAACACATTCAATGGCAACTGGAAAATTTTCAAGTAACTTCAAAGCGGAGGTAGAGGCTTTGAAAACTGCAGCAGAAATGCTCCTGATGGAGGAAAATAAAGAGAAGCAAATAGCTATCTTCACAGATGCAAAGTCAGCTGTCTCAATACTGAAGAGCAATAACAGCACAGAACTGACTGACCTAAGAGCAGCACTCCATGGTCTATGCCAGAAATCCAAAAAAGTTGTAATACAGTGGATCCCATCACATTGCAGTATACCTGGAAACGAAGAGGCTGACAGACTAGCAAAAGAGGGCGGACGACTACCACAGCCTGACATAGACATAACCTATAATGAGGCAAAGAGGTTGATAAAAAGCACTTATAGAACCAAATGGGAATCAGAGCATCCAGGCCATCAGAAGGATGATGCATACTACAAACTCGACCGAAGAGAACAAGTAGCAATCTTCAGACTCCGCACAGGACATAACAGGCTGAAATACCACTTGTTCAATAAACTAAAGATAGGAGATACCGATGAATGTAATTGTAGAACTGGAAAAATGACAGCAAAACATTTGCTGCAGGATTGCCCAACGTATGCAGAACAGAGAAAGATATTTTGGCCCTCACCTGCTTCATTTGAGGACAAGCTCTATGGAGATATCAACAAGCTCAAGTTGACCGCAGCTTACTTTAACTACATACAGGTTGACATTTAAAGGTGCATGAAGACCCAGAGGCATGAAATGGAATATTGCTTGGATAGCAAATCCATTATGTGGAAAGTCCAAATCGAAAGCTCGCTGTGTGGGCTTTATAAAAGGTGGAAGTGTCCTAGTGGCACGAAATGGAATATTGCTTGGATAGCAAATCCATTACGTGGAAAGTCCGAATCAAAAGCCCATTGTGTGGGCTTCATAAAAGGTGGAAAAGTGTCCTAGTGGCATGAAATGGAATATTGCTTGGATAGCAAATCCATTACGTGGAAAGTCCGAATCTAAAGCCCACTGTGTGGACTTCATAAAAGGTGGAAAAGTGTCCTAGTGGCATGAAATGGAATATTGCTTGGATAGCAAATCCATTACGTGGAAAGTCCGAATCTAAAGCCCACTGTGTGGACTTCATAAAAGGTGGAAAAGTGTCCTAGTGGCACAAAATGGAATATTGCTTGGATAGCAAATCCATTACATGGAAAGTCTGAATCGAAAGCTCACTGTGTGGATGTCATCTGCAGACTGCATACTTCTGGTTTCCGGAAGAACAGCCTATGGTGAACGGAAGGCCCAATATACGGAAGTGAGGCTAAGCAGCCATGTGCAGGACGTGACGATTCCTTGGGTGAGCCCAGTACCAGAGCGCTATGTATCGGCTCTGCAAGTATGGAAGCCTCCTTGGATGGCGGGGAATGCCCATGGTCTGCCCCTGCCTTCCCTTGAGGGCTGACCAGGATCTTTGGCTGTTCTATATGGACCAGCTGGGATGGGGGATAACACCACAACAGTGAGAGTCAAACGTCCTAAGAAACCCCCGGGAAGGTTAACCCGGTCAACAAATGCCCGCAGAAGTCGGATGTGTCGGCCTAACGGCGCAAGAACGCAGCTCTGCTGTAAACAGGCACAACGCAATCACATCCGAAAAAAAACTCCGGATGAACGAAGAAGAAGAAAAAACATTTCCTCCTGAATTTCGTCTTTCACTATTTTCAATTTTAAACCTCTGTTGTCTCATATAACGACTGGATGCGGTGGTGGTTTTGAATCCTTTGAAAGACTGTACTGCCAGTTTTAACTCTCAAGTCTAATGTGGTGGCATTTAAGTCGTCTGACCACTGAAAAAGACATTCCTAGTGGAGTGAAGCTGGTGTAGAGATTTTCTTCCTGACCCAGTACCAATGTACCATCTCCATGGAAACTATGCTGCAGGGTTCTCGTTCCCCTCTCCAAGCTCAGAAACCAGCAACGTATGTAATACCTGTGCTGGAACTTCACATTTGTTGATAGTCAAATGAGCATGTAACCAGGTCAAGATTGAGCACAGGACACACAGACTGGCTGGGATTAGGCCTGGGTGGGTCATGTGTATCGGGCACATTATGCAGTTGCTAAGGGGCTACACTGATTATTCCATAAGTGTGGTCAGACAAGGGTTCAATGCTTGCATTCGTGGATCGCTACAGCGAGGGACAGTTTGGCCATCTATTCATAGGAATATTCAGGCCTACAAAATGTGATGGTCGCGGTATGTCACAGAATGTGATGGTCCTGGTATGTTACAATATGTGATGGTCCTGGTATGTTACAAAATGTGATGGTCCTGGTATGTCACAGAATGTGATGGTCCTGGTATGTTACAAAACCTGATGGTCCTGGTATGTTACAAAACCTGATGGTCCTGGTATGTTACAAAACCTGATGGTCCTGGTATGTTACAGAATGTGATGTCCGGGTATGTTACAAAATGTGATGGTCCTGGTATGTTACAAAATGTGATGGTCCTGGTATGTCACATAATGTGATGGTCCTGGTATGTTACAGAATGTGATGGTCCTGGTATGTCACAGAATGTGATGGTCCTGGTATGTTACAAAACCTGATGGTCCTGGTATGTTACAAAACCTGATGGTCCTGGTATGTTACAAAACCTGATGGTCCTGGTATGTTACAAAACCTGATGGTCCTGGTATGTTACAAAACCTGATGGTCTTGATATGCTACAGAATGTGATGGTCATGGTATGTTGCAAAACCTGATGATCCTGGTATGTTACAAAATGTGATGGTCCTGGTATGTTACAAAATGTGATGGTCCTGGTATGTCACAGAATGTGAGGTCCTGGTATGTTACAAAACCTGATGGTAATAGTATATTAGAAAATGTGATGGTCCTGGTATGTTACAGAATGTGATGGTCCTGGTATGTCACAAAATGTGATGGTCCTGGTATGTTACAGAATGTGATGGTCCTGGTATGTTACAAAATGTGATGGTACTGGTATGTTACAAAATGTGATGGTCATGGTATGTGACAAAATGTGATGGTCCTGGTATGTCACAGAATGTGATGGTCCTGGTATGTTACAAAATGTGATGGTCCTGGTATGTCACCAAATGTGAAGGTCCTGGTATGTTACAAAACCTGATGGTCCTGGTATGTTACAAAATGTGATGGTCATGGTATGTGATAGAATGTAATGGTCCTGGTATGTTACAAAATGCGATGGTCCTGGTATGTGACAGAATGTGATGGTCCTGCATGTGACAGAATGTGATGGTCCTGGTATGTGACATAATTTGATGGTCATGTTATGTTACAAAATGTGATGGTCATGTTATGTTACAAAATGTGATGGTCATGGTATGTTACAAAATATGATGGTCCTAGTATGTGACAGAATATGATGGTCCTGGTATGTCACTGAATTCCATTCCCCCTCCCCCCTTCCCCGGATGTGTCTCCACCTTGCCGTGGTGGGGGGGGGGGCCTTGAGTGTCTCAGTGACCCCAAGCGCTATGCCGATGGATATACAACTACATGTCGGACAGCTCTTGAGATAGGGACCAGACTAAGAGAGACACAACCTGCTACTCTGCAGGCAGACTGAGGATAGCAGTCAAAAGCTCAAATCCGGTGCACGAAACCACTAATACTTGGTCCAGACACATACCCTAAGGCTACCATCTAAGGGATATGGCTGAACACCTCTAAGCCACTAATCCCTAGATGTGAGAGCCGGGCCGATACCACCATACTGCAAAATGGAGGTGAGATGCTGAGCACACTACATGCTTGGTTCAGATACTTGTTCAAAGGCTCTCAGCGGGGGATATGAGGGATCCCCGGATGAGAGGACCTGGCCGTCTCTCGCTCACTGATGCCCAGAGGTAAGGTGCTGAGCCGGCAGCACATGTAGCCTACCTCGTGAGCGAGTACTAAAGGTAGAAATGCGCCCCAGTCGCACAAAATGGTTACGGAAAATGTCTATATCTATACTCATAGAGTGAGTGCAGTCAAAGGTGAAAAA
The DNA here is from genome assembly GCA_963921405.1 of Cepaea hortensis. Taxonomy (NCBI): domain Eukaryota; kingdom Metazoa; phylum Mollusca; class Gastropoda; order Stylommatophora; family Helicidae; genus Cepaea; species Cepaea hortensis. The sequence continues at coordinate 42,487,500 of OY992887.1, read as the reverse complement.
CGTCTCATTAACATGAAATGGAACGCTTGGCTAGCGAATCCATTGCGTGGAAGTCCGAAGCTAAAACTTACCTAGTGGATGTCGTCCGCAGACTAACCGTTCCTGGTTTGTGTGGGGAGCGGCAAGTGGCCAACGAAATGCCCAATATATGGAAGTGAGGAATTAAAACGGCCATGAGCAGGATATGGCGATTCCTTGGGTGAGTCCAGTCTCAGAGCAATATGTGCCGGCTCTGCAATTATGGAAGCCTCCTTGGATAGTGGAGAATGCCCATGGTCTGCCCCTGCCTTCCCTTGAGGGTTGACTGTGATGTCTTTGACCATTCTACCTTGACCAGCTGAGATGTGGGGGACACCACAACAGTAAGAGTCTAACATGCCGCGAAACCCGAGGAAGGCTAACCTCATTAAAAAATGCCCGCCGAAGATGGATGTACCGTCCTACGGGTGGCAAAATAAAAATTGGCACCACACAATTATGTCCGAGTGAAATGTCTTTCGTGCTAGGAACAGCTCTGACTACCTAGTTTTCCAAATGCCTATCGTGTCTGGAAAAGCTCTGACTAGCTAGTTTTCCAAATGTCCGTTGTGCCCGGAACAGCTCTGACCGGCACAGCGACAAGCACATGTCCGAATCGAAAACTCGCTGAGTGGATACTGTCTGCAGACCGGTCTGGTTTGTGCAGGAAAGGCCCATGGTGAACGAAATGCCCAATACATTGAAGTGAGGAATTAAAGCAGCCATGAGCAGGACATGATGATTCCCTCGGTGAGCCCAGCACCAGGGCGCTATGTGTCGGCTCTGCAACTATGGAAGCCACCCTGGATGGCGGAAAATGCCATGGACTGTCCCTGCCTTCCCTTGAGGGTTGATCGTGAAGTATTCAACCATTCCAATTTGACAAGCTGGGATGTGGACGGCACCACAAAAGTGAGAGTCCCACAGGAATGCTAACCTGTCAAAAATGCACGCTAAAAGTTGGATGTCTAGGCCCACTCCGGATGAACGCAAAGAAGAAGAAGTATGTTACAGAATGTGATGGTCCTGGTATATTACAAAATGTGATGATCCTGGTATGTTACAGAATGTGATGGTCCTGGTATGTCACATAATGTGATGGTCCTGGTATGTTACAGAATGTGATGGTCCTGGTATGTCACAGAATGTGATGGTCCTGGTATGTTACAAAACCTGATGGTCCTGGTATGTTACAAAACCTGATGGTCCTGGTATGTTACAAAACCTGATGGTCCTGGTATGTTACAAAACCTGATGGTCCTGGTATGTTACAAAACCTGATGGTCTTGATATGCTACAGAATGTGATGGTCATGGTATGTTGCAAAACCTGATGATCCTGGTATGTTACAAAATGTGATGGTCCTGGTATGTTACAAAATGTGATGGTCCTGGTATGTCACAGAATGTGAGGTCCTGGTATGTTACAAAACCTGATGGTAATAGTATATTAGAAAATGTGATGGTCCTGGTATGTTACAGAATGTGATGGTCCTGGTATGTCACAAAATGTGATGGTCCTGGTATGTTACAGAATGTGATGGTCCTGGTATGTTACAAAATGTGATGGTACTGGTATGTTACAAAATGTGATGGTCACGGTATGTGACAAAATGTGATGGTCCTGGTATGTCACAGAATGTGATGGTCCTGGTATGTTACAAAATGTGATGGTCCTGGTATGTCACCAAATGTGAAGGTCCTGGTATGTTACAAAACCTGATGGTCCTGGTATGTTACAAAATGTGATGGTCATGGTATGTGATAGAATGTAATGGTCCTGGTATGTTACAAAATGCGATGGTCCTGGTATGTGACAGAATGTGATGGTCCTGCATGTGACAGAATGTGATGGTCCTGGTATGTGACATAATTTGATGGTCATGTTATGTTACAAAATGTGATGGTCATGTTATGTTACAAAATGTGATGGTCATGGTATGTTACAAAATATGATGGTCCTAGTATGTGACAGAATATGATGGTCCTGGTATGTCACTGAATTCCATTCCCCCTCCCCCCTTCCCCGGATGTGTCTCCACCTTGCCGTGGTGGGGGGGGGGCCTTGAGTGTCTCAGTGACCCCAAGCGCTATGCCGATGGATATACAACTACATGTCGGACAGCTCTTGAGATAGGGACCAGACTAAGAGAGACACAACCTGCTACTCTGCAGGCAGACTGAGGATAGCAGTCAAAAGCTCAAATCCGGTGCACGAAACCACTAATACTTGGTCCAGACACATACCCTAAGGCTACCATCTAAGGGATATGGCTGAACACCTCTAAGCCACTAATCCCTAGATGTGAGAGCCGGGCCGATACCACCATACTGCAAAATGGAGGTGAGATGCTGAGCACACTACATGCTTGGTTCAGATACTTGTTCAAAGGCTCTCAGCGGGGGATATGAGGGATCCCCGGATGAGAGGACCTGGCCGTCTCTCGCTCACTGATGCCCAGAGGTAAGGTGCTGAGCCGGCAGCACATGTAGCCTACCTCGTGAGCGAGTACTAAAGGTAGAAATGCGCCCCAGTCGCACAAAATGGTTACGGAAAATGTCTATATCTATACTCATAGAGTGAGTGCAGTCAAAGGTGAAAAACGTCTCATTAACATGAAATGGAACGCTTGGCTAGCGAATCCATTGCGTGGAAGTCCGAAGCTAAAACTTACCTAGTGGATGTCGTCCGCAGACTAACCGTTCCTGGTTTGTGTGGGGAGCGGCAAGTGGCCAACGAAATGCCCAATATATGGAAGTGAGGAATTAAAACGGCCATGAGCAGGATATGGCGATTCCTTGGGTGAGTCCAGTCTCAGAGCAATATGTGCCGGCTCTGCAATTATGGAAGCCTCCTTGGATAGTGGAGAATGCCCATGGTCTGCCCCTGCCTTCCCTTGAGGGTTGACTGTGATGTCTTTGACCATTCTACCTTGACCAGCTGAGATGTGGGGGACACCACAACAGTAAGAGTCTAACATGCCGCGAAACCCGAGGAAGGCTAACCTCATTAAAAAATGCCCGCCGAAGATGGATGTACCGTCCTACGGGTGGCAAAATAAAAATTGGCACCACACAATTATGTCCGAGTGAAATGTCTTTCGTGCTAGGAACAGCTCTGACTACCTAGTTTTCCAAATGCCTATCGTGTCTGGAAAAGCTCTGACTAGCTAGTTTTCCAAATGTCCGTTGTGCCCGGAACAGCTCTGACCGGCACAGCGACAAGCACATGTCCGAATCGAAAACTCGCTGAGTGGATACTGTCTGCAGACCGGTCTGGTTTGTGCAGGAAAGGCCCATGGTGAACGAAATGCCCAATACATTGAAGTGAGGAATTAAAGCAGCCATGAGCAGGACATGATGATTCCCTCGGTGAGCCCAGCACCAGGGCGCTATGTGTCGGCTCTGCAACTATGGAAGCCACCCTGGATGGCGGAAAATGCCATGGACTGTCCCTGCCTTCCCTTGAGGGTTGATCGTGAAGTATTCAACCATTCCAATTTGACAAGCTGGGATGTGGACGGCACCACAAAAGTGAGAGTCCCACAGGAATGCTAACCTGTCAAAAATGCACGCTAAAAGTTGGATGTCTAGGCCCACTCCGGATGAACGCAAAGAAGAAGAAGTATGTCACAGAATGTGATGGCCCTGGTATATTACAAAATGTGATGATCCGGGTATGTCACAGAATGTGATGATCCGGGTATGTTAAAGAATGTGATAGCCCTGGTATGTTACAAAATGTAATGGTCCTGGTATGTTATAGTCATAGCAGATTCTTGCTTTGGGACTTGTTTTATTTACTTATGTTTTTAAATGTTCCTTCACAGATGCTTTGTTGCAATAGATGCTATCCCATACCAAGGCTCACATGAACTGAACACTAAAGCATTGGACATAAGAGTTACAACTCAGTCTTCACGAGAATTCACCAACCAACCTAGAATCATGTCATGATTCAGAGTTTCCTGATAGAATGTGTGAGCTTAACGGCACAAGAATGCAGCTCTGCTATAAACAGGCACAACGCAATTGCGTCCGAAAAAATTCTCTGGATGAACGCAGAAGAAGAGGAAGAAGAAGAAGAAGAATATTAATGTAGTACACATATGTTTGATACCAAGATGTTTTTGTTTATATTTATATAAGAACACAGCGATACATAATTTGTTATCCTTCTAATAAAAGTGGAAGCAACACAAACTATGGTGCCCTTTTTCAAACTGGCAGTGGTTGACTGTGTGACTTACTAGATATCAACATTCCTTGCAATCTCACCCTGTTGCTGTCTCATGTGTTGTGACTTAGTGTGTGCATGAACAGTGCTAGATCATCAACTGCACAACATAAATGGCATATAAATAAATCCATTACTTTACTTTAGCCTAAGAAGATAATTCAAATAAAGTTGTAAAATACCTCTCTAAGTTGCATGATGCCAGCACATGGTACATCTGGCTTTGGTGTAACCTCCACTGGACTATAAACACCTTGGTTATTACTTTCATGGATTTCAGCCCAGAATTCAATCTTTTTTACCACATCAATCCACCTAGGAAGAAGAAGATATACATTTAAGTTACTTGCATATCCTTTACAGGATGTCGCAGCTAATCCCATACGTTTTTGGCTGTTTGTGATTTCTTGGCAAGTTTACGTTCAGTAATTTGTCATTGCTGTCTGCACAACCAGCATTCATACCTTTGTATTGGAAACCAATGCAAGGCGGTCTGCTTCCAAATGACCGGCAGCTGTGTGTCGATCTTGGTATGTGGGATTACGAATTGCATTCATAACCCCTTCGACACAGAGCCGGCTTCTCCACAGCGTTATACTGTAGGACCTTTTTTATTTTTATTTTATTTAATTCATCTCCATACAGATAAAACACAGACAATAGAGCCATTCAGCCATGCAAACACACGTCCACTATAATTCATCTCCATACAGATAAAATACCTGGTCTAAACCTGGTTGACCTGGTCTAAAGTGGGAGTCTCTGTGGTGAAGTGGTCAAGCCGTTTGACTCGTGCTCCGAAGGTTGTGGGTTCGATTCCAGGCCCCACCCTTCAGTTTACGAGTTAAATGTTTCGGAGACTCCTGTGGGTCATTGCTAAAAGCTACGGAGTTCGTGCTTTGTGCGACGCTTTCCGCGCTGCGGAAAGAGACCGAGCCATATGGGATAAAACCCGGTGCGATGAAGTCGACCCTGTAGACTTTTAAGCGACTTTTTTTTTAACAGATAAAACACAGACAATGGAGCCATTCAGCCGTGCAAACACGCACCCACTATAAAACATCTTCATCTGACGTCTGTTGATCAGTCCCCATACAGATAAAACACAGACAGTGGAGCCATTCACCCATGCAAACACACACCCACTATAATACATCTTCATCTGATGTCCAGTCCCCATTGTCTGCAATATTTTCAATTTTAATGTGCAAAATTTAAAGAGGGATAATGTTAACAGATCTGCATTGGTGCAGAGTTTTAAAATTTACTTGAGCTCTCTGGTTGACCTGGCCTAAAGTGCGTGCCAAAAAGTAAAGGTGGCTGATTTGATATTGACCCATCACCCATTCAGTGGCAATTAATCTATAAAAATATAAAACTAGCACCATATACCCAGTATGCCTCAAGGTGTTGGAAAAGGATCATTTTACTAGACCTGAAAAGAACGCACATTCTTAAACATCTGGTGCGCTGATGCTGAGGTAAAGGGTTCAACCCCTATACCCGACAGTTGGACTTAAAATGTTGACATATCATCCTTGACTTGGGGACGTAAATTACAAGTACCTCTGAAGTCAGAGTGGGTTTGCCTGATTGTGAGGGATACTGTTAGTAGGGAAAGATAATCCACATGCAAAATTCAGTCCAGCACTACTAACAGTAGCATTTATGGATTACGCTTGAGTTAAAAGTGAAGGAGCACAAAAAAATAACAACAAACAAACAAGACCTGAACATCAAAGAAATGTGGCTCATAAACAGCATCATGTCTCAGTAAATGAAATACTTTGACTATATTAAACACTAGCTGGCAGGGCACTTGATGATGATGTTATTATTAAACATCACATCATTATTATTAAACATCACAATGGTTTGGAAAGAACAGTTATGGAAAGCATGGTTCCTAGAAGAAGTGACAGGAGTTGAAAAGCATAAAGACGAACACATGACATTGAAAACACTTTGGTCATGACAATACAAGAGGCAGGGAAACAGGGAATCGATCAAGAGTCTATTTGTTCGGCTATTCTGTGATGTGAGTAACTTTCGGCAAAGGACCTGCTTACAGTGAGCCAGACTTTTTTTGTCACTTCCTTTTCTTCCTAGATATTTCTCAGAAATTCTGAAAATTATCTGGTATCTATTTTATGAGGCTGAGTCAACCTCAGAGGCATCCCGGTTAGAGAAATTTATCCTGACACTGCCTGAGTTTGAACCAAGACCACTGTCCTGGTAAGCAAGCGTTCTAATCACTAAACCTCTGCTGCTCATGTATATTATTAACATTTCAAATTAATGCATTCAGAGATGTTTATTATTAATGGAGCATTAAAGCAACAGAGATGTGGTTCCTGAGACGAATGTTGTGAATTCCTTGGACTGCTAGAGTAACTAACAATGGCTGCCTGAAAGAGGCTAATGAAACTAGAATCCATTTCTGTGGTCATGTGATGAGAAGAGAGTCATTGAAAAACATTGTGACAACTGGAAAGATCAGTAGCAAAAGAAGCAGAGGCAGACCAAGAGAAATGATGCTTAGTGGACTGAGACAGTGGCATGGAGGATTATCATCAACAGAATTGATCCAGAACACCAACTACTGAGATCTAAATGCCTATGCCAGCTGGCAGGGAACATGATGATGAATTAATGCATCGTATTATTTGTTATCCACCATTCATGGACATTCCAACAAATAAAACTTACTGATTAGTCACATGTCTTGTTTTGAAATAGGTTGTGTCATTTGTTATCATATCCATATCATATTGTTTTCTTTTGTGTCCCCAAACCTCAATAGAGAGAGCTCCATGCAAGCAAAAGTCAATAAATGCCTCAGAAATAGGAACTTGCATATACTGGAAATAAATAACAAACAAACACCACTCAGACATTGTTACGGCTATTGAATAAAGATTGATAAATATGATAGACTGAACTGATTAAGTGTTAAAATGGTAATATATTGCCACATGTGATTTCCCATTTGGACAGAAGGACAATATACCACCATACCAGGGTCTTCATGTTATTTGTTTCATTTCATGGCATATTCCACAATTTCAATGCTCAGTGAAAGGAAATTTACATTAAAATACTTGTTCGTGTGATTGTGTACCATGTTTGGTCCATACATACTTTTTGTTTGGCGCTGAATCAGTTAATATAATCCCAAAATGCATGAATTAAAGCATAAATAATTGAATAGAATTAATCTTATTATTAAGCTCTGCAGAAATTGTAATCTGCCTAAACATTAAAAACCAATTTACAGTGAATGACAAATACGGAATGTCAATGTATTTTAAAACAGAAAAATTAAAGCCTTTCAAGTTCACAGATCTCCTACATATTTCAGTCTTTACATGCTTATCACACTGATCCCCAAGAGCAATACCAGTGGTAGTAGTGAACCTAAACTACAAAGTCAGTAAAGTTGAACACATTGTAAAGTAGGGATCAAACCATAAGAGATACCTATGTGCAATCTGAGCATATCCAAAGCTTAAGGGAGGTAAATGCAAACAAAATGTCAACTGAAATTGGGTCTGGGTTAGAGGTCTGGTAAAAGGTCCTATTCCACGAAATAGTAGTGGTCCTGAAAAAGAGGCTGCAGCACTGTAGTTTGACCATGCTTGTCGTCCAGCCCGATGTTCATTTGTTCAAATCCTCATTAAAGAAGACAATTACAAATGTACCTGGGTTGCCAGGTTGACTCAGCCTAAAATGGGTACCAGGAAATGTCCTGGCAAGTAAAAGTGACCAGTGTGATACTGACTGCATTGAGCACTGATTGGTCAATACAATTATGAGGCTAGCATCATATGTCCAAAATGCACAAGACATGTAAAAATGTTGTTTGCTTTTTATTTTATTTTTACTGCAATTTAACAGAAGATAGGAAGCAATGGGGATAATAAAAATTGTTCTAAAATGCAGTGCTGAAGTCAGATCTTCAGATGCATGTATTGTAGTCTTATTGTAGATGAAAACAACTCAGTCAACATCAGTTTAAGGGGAAACCATGACTCACAGGTAATAGTGTCTGCCTCAAGCTCAGTAGGTGCAGGGTTTGACTCAGCACAGGGCTGAGAATTTGTCCAAGAATCATTGATATCTAGTGATATCACATGTCCCCCTGATCTTTTGGGAAGTGACATCGGTTACCTAGCTTTCTTAGGTAATGGTGAAAAACAATGAGTGTAAGTAGTGCACATCAAATACTTTGGCTTTTGGAAATTGCATAAGGCAATATCATGGATGATATGGCCAATATCATACTAGCTGCCTTTACTTTCTTGGACATTTCCTGGTACTGATTTCAGGCTGGGTTGACTTGGGAGCCCTGGTTTGGGAACTAAATCATTATATCTGCAATTCTTCAAGTTGTACAAGGGTTACCAACAATAACAACAACAAAAACAACAACAACAACAGAGAAGGAAAATTTAAAAAAAAATAGTTTTAGTCTAATTAAGTTAATTGCATTGCATGACTTTATATTTCATTGGCACAAGTACAATATTCACAAACCTGCTCATGGTTGAAGACAAAATCAGTTGCATGATTGTCTCTGTGAGTTAGTGTTTCTGATTCTTCAGCAGGAACAATAGTTGCTTCAGAATCTCCCCAGAAGTGGTACTGACAGAATAAACTGTTGAACAGCATCTCAGGAAGTCCTTGGGCTTCCATAATACACAGCTGCGAAATGTTTGTAGAATATAATTAATATAATTATATACTTACAAGCACATGCAACAAACACAGAAGAATTATATTCTTTGTTCAATGTTGCCTAAAATATATGTATGATTCCACATCATGGGGTTAATTTGTAACAAGGATTAATCAAGCTATGCATTAAGAACCTATGGAACAATAAAAGCAAAAAACATTTTTCTGTCCACTTGCTTTTATTTCAAGCGTGGTCCATACATGTGCTACTACTTCTAGTGCAATGGACTTATTTTTGCATGTAGATTAGCTTTCCCTTTTACCAGAGCCCCTTGTCATCAAGTGAACCTACTCCGGCTTTAGAGGTACTTGAAATTTATGTCCCCAAGTAAAGGTAGAGAAGTCAACATTTTAGTCCAACTGTCCAGTGTAGTGGTTGAATCCGCTAACTTGGCATCAGCACACCAGAAGCTTAAGAGCAAGTGTTCTTACCCATTCATCTATGCTGACCTCTCAGCATACAATTAAATACAGGCCTGGTATGGAGGAATGTTTGAGAGGACAAAGTCAACACGTTGACAACCAGTGTGTCTGTGAAAGGATTAGCATCTAAATCAAGCCAAATTTGCTGTGGGAGATGGTGCATCTAAAGGCTTGTCTGAAAGTTTGTGATGTTGGTTCTTGAATCAATCATTGCTACTCAGTTGTTTAAAAATGTTGCATGTCCTTTCCAGGATATAGTGATCATATATTGTTTATTTTCCAGGATATAGTGATCATATATTGTTTATTTTCCAGGATATAGTGATCATATATTGTTTATTTTCCAGGATATAGTGATCATATATTGTTTATTTTCCAGGATATAGTGATCATATTTTGTTTATTTTCCAGGATATAGTGATCATATATTGTTTATTTTCCAGGCAAGTTTATGTTAAGCAATTTGCCATAACTTTCTAAACGGGAAGTAAACTTTGAAGTCCAACTGACCAAAGTCTGAAATGATTTGAACACTCCACCATCAGTGCGCCTAGAGTTCATGCACCCGCGCATGAAGCCACGCACCCATGATTCATTTATCCTAGAGTTTAGAAAAATATAAGACCTTGAATCCAGCTGAGGACAGTGATTTCAGGAGAGTTGTTCAGCTGAAGCTAATGATGCCATGCTACCTCCTACCATGATCTCTAGGTAGTGCATCAGTTGCTTAGCCTACTTGAACAAGATCAAACAATATGAGGTTCCATGTTACACTTAAAAAAATAAAATTTCTCTGCATCCATGTGACGCTTACAATGAGAACTTACCCTGATTACCACATGAGCTCCATGCAGCACCGAATAATCACAACTACTTGCTGTGTCAGTGTCCTCGTCAAGTAATGCTCCTCCAAGTAGGGAGATCTGGATATGCAACTTTCCAGCAACCTGAACAGAGCAACAAAATTTAGTGGTTTATAAAACATCTCTCTTTCTCTTCCCCTTTCTCTAGTTCTCATATTTCAGCTTCTGCAGTCCTGATCATGCTTGGATACCGGCCAGTGATAAAGCTTATATGAGTTTATGTATATAAATATCATTATCATGTGCCCTGCCAATAAGTGTTCATGTATCTCCACAGATCTTTGTTCCTGGTGTTTTGGAACAATTTTATGGTAGATAGTCCCCCATAAAATGGAAATTAGTGAAGAACAGTATGGTTTTATGGAAGGAAAGGGTACAAACAATGCAATATATATATTATGAACACTAAGGTCAATAGAGAAACAGAGAGACGTATATTATGCTTCATTGATTATACTAAGGCATTTGAAAAAGTAAAATATGATGAACTGATTAAAATGTTGGAAGATATCAACATTGATGGGAAAGATTTAAGAATAATAAAGAAAATTTACTGGAACCAAGTAGCAGCAATTAAAATGGGAAATAAAGAGGGTAGTTCCGAACAGATAAAGCTAGGAGTACGACAGGGGTGTGTCTTGTCACCTGATCTCTTCTCCCTATATAGCGAAGTAATAATGAGAGAGATCAAAGAGAAGCCAGGAATACTAATCGGAGGATATAATATAAACAATATACGCTATGCAGATGACACAGTATTGGCGGCGGATAATGCAACAGACCTACAACAATTATTGGACATTGTAGTATCAGAGAGTGCACAGAAAGGACTCTCCTTGAATATCAAGAAAACAGTAACAATGGTGATATCAAAGAAAATGGGGACACTAAAATGTGACATAGAAATAGAAGGGGAAATTCTCAACCAAGTGGATAATTTTAAATACCTAAGGGGCACTTATAACATCAGATGGAAGATGTACAAAAAAGATTAAGAGCAGAATAGGGCAGGCAAAAGCTGCATTTCAGAAAATGAAGAGTATCTTATGCAATAAGTCGCTATCAATGAACATAAGAAAGAGAGTGCTAAAATGCTATATAGAACCAGTTTTGCTGTATGGCAGCAAATCTTGGAATGTAAATGGACAAATTAGGAAGAACTTGGAAGCAACAGAGATGTGGTTTTTAAGATGAATGTTGCGAATTCCTTGGACTGCCAGAGTAACTAACAACGATTGCCTGAAGGAGGCTAATGAAACTAGAACATTATATACAACAATAAGAAAGAGACAAACAGCTTTCTTTGGTCATGTGATGAGAAGAGAGGCATTGGAGAACATCCTGACAACTGGAAAGATTGAGGGGAAGAGAGGCAGAAGCAGACCAAGAGAAATGATGCTGGACGGATTGAGACGGTGGCATGGAGGAATATCATCAGCAGAGTTGATCCAGAACACCAAAGATCGAGATCTGTGGAGAGCCATGAACGCCTACGCCAGCCGGCACGGCACTTGATGATGATGATGATGAGTCCTCCATGCCACTGTCTCAGCATGAATGTCCTTAGTCTGCATATGACTCTTCTACCGCTGATCGTTTCAATCATCATAATGTTTTTCAAAACCTCTCTTCTCATTACGTGACCAAAGAAAGTTACTTGTCTTATATTAGTGTAGTGTTCTGTTTTCATTAGACTTCGATAGGCATTCATTTTTACTTACTCTGAGAGTCAATATCACTTCAGAGGTCAATATCTCTTGTTTCCTCCATGTTCTTCTCAACGTTTTCATTAAAGTTCCATGATTCACTACCATACAGCAGAACAAGTTCTATATAACATTTCAATACTCGGCTTCTTACATTTGTCTTCTTCAGTCCTCTTTTGTGGGAGTGCGTGACACAAAGTTATAACCTCACAGGTAAGTGTGTGCGACTTTGGCAAGCATGTGTATAATGTTTGCTTCCTCTGGATAGATTACAACCAAAGTAATGGGCTCTTTCTGACATTTAGTGACAGTGACATAATGCAAAAAGATACTTTTTATTTTCTGAAATACAGCTTTTACCTGCCTGCCCTCTTTTGGGTTTAATTTTGCATCTTTCATCTGATATGATGGCTGCCCCAAGGTACTTGAATTTATTCATTATTTAAATATTTCCCTTCTATTGTTACATTACATCTTGCTGCTCAGGTTTCATCATCGTCATGTGCCATGCCGGAAAGCATTTGCGGTCATGTTTCGCCATCTCACAAGATCTCCAGATTTATGAATCAGCTCTGAGTTCTTGTCTGGACCATGTGGCCAAGCCTTCCAGATATATTCTTATCTGCCATCACTTTGTTCTTTTTCCCTCGATCTCACCAGTTGTCACCAAATTTTCCAGTTTATTTCTTCTCATAGCATGCCCATAAAATCTTGACTGTCTGTGTCTAATTTCTCTAATCAGTTTACAATCAGCTCACGCCTGCACATATTAAAACAAACAAAAAAACTAAATAATTGTGTAGATATTACTCATGTAGTAAATGACAGTGAGGCAGGCAATTGATGAGTTAGCGCATCAAAGAAGAAGATAAAGGGTGTCACAAATGGTGAACATTGTGACACCAACATTGAACGCAATTTAGACGTCATGATAGGACGTCACCTAACGCCATAACGGCTTAAGCATTAGTTTGTGTGCCAGCGGACAAGGTGATCGGATGTGCTTTCAATACCAGTCTCGGGAGTTGAATCGTGACTGAAGTTCATAAGTCACTAAAGGCAGTGCTAGCTGTTGGAATTCGAGTATGGTGAGCTCCAGTTGAAGGTAGGAGCAATATATTGGATTTGCATGATACACTAGGCGTCTGGCCTTGTTCCCAACACTTTCACTAGTCTGTGGAGATGATTTCTGATTGAAGAGCGGGAGTGCCTGGAGAGAGAATGACTGAAGTCGGCATCAATCCCACACTCATTACCGTAGTCTACGATCAGCTGTAAGAAATACATTGCAGTTCATTCCATCAGTCTATGCGTTGAGTCGTTGTTGTGGAATTCAGATGGTTACCATGTCCTGTGTCAGAATGCCTCAATATATGCTGTCATGTACCCCTGATGCCCAGAGCCACATAGAGCTTGAGGTGAGCTCGCTACAGTATAGAGCCTGAACTCGTATCATTGTAGAGGAAGTAAGCTCACCTCTTGACATGGGAGCATCGTCCGGGATGAGATTTGAACCATTGGTTTTGACATGGGAGCGTCATCCAAAAAGATTTGAACCATGACCGAGTGACATAGTAACGGTCATTTTCGCAGCCTGATAAAGAAACACATTCATGAACACGCAACGTATCTGTAAATGTGAGGATCATGCCGATCAATAGCTGGTGATCAAGTGGCGCATCCTTGGTTGTTAATTGTCTTATCATCTTATAAATGATTAACCGCACTGTCAGTGTCAGTTGGAGACTGTTTTCTGGATGCTAAAGAGGTCGGTACTGTACTTAATTATCCGAGAGCTGTATATTGACATTATCGCTCTGATTGTTGATCTAGATAGAGAACATTTGCTTACGAGTTATTATACTCATTATAAGAGCAAGACTATATTTGGAAAAACTATCAAGTACCAGTTTGTGGATTAAAAAAATAGAGGTCACGATACATAGGAGACACACGGGATATGGAAGATTGGTAATAACTGATTGATATCAAGATCTACAAAGGCAGAGATTGTCAGATCGTCGGTGGGTTACCTTCGCTGGTTGATTGTATCGTTTATACCAACAACAGTTCGTCACAGTGACATATGTTCTATGGAAAACGAATTTTTGTTTTTCCAGTGCTATTCAAGTGTACAAGATAATCAACGCCTCGCTGAGGCTGTGTCAACACAGTGGTCATCTTAGTGCATATAGACAGTGCATTACAAAATAGTGCTAAACCTGATAGCTACATTGTGTAGCAAATAACACTCACATCAGTCAGGATCCTTCTAGGGTTGATCACAGGCATCGTGCCTAGAGTGGTATTTTCATAATTTGTGTAACCTACGACAGTTCAACATTTTAAACATATACGGAAACGTGATGAATTAACGCCTAAGTACAACGAAATGGACACAGTGATATCATTTATGAAGGTACGCAGACCTTGGATTTCAGGAACGTACAGATAAACTCATTAAAGTCGTACTTACGGAGTAACATCGAACAAAATTATTTATCAAATCGAGTGGATTGTTCTACTGTCGGACTGTTGGAAAAGGTTTACTTATTCTTGAGCTAAGTATTCTATTTGTTTGTGGTTTGTCAGTAATTAGTTATGGTCAGAATACCGTAATTTTGCACGCATTTATTTTGTCTGTATTATCGTAAGTGTGATGACGTCATAAGCGTGATACACAATTTTATGCTATTTTGTCTTGTGAGGTCTTATGCACGGTGCATTATTGAGTTGTTACATAATGCTGGAATCTAAAGAACTTTAACTCTGTCTATACTGTAACTGCTGAGTTATAGGTCTTGTCTATTATAAAATTATTTGTCATTTTCATTATTAATGTATCTAATTGTAATTTATTAATTATTTCTTTCGACTTTCTTCGATTTTGTCTGTCGACTTTAATACCTATAAGCCATGTCTATGGTTTGGTAAAATATTTTTTTTTTTTTTCGTTCGTTTCATTCATTTCACACTTTGAGTATTATTATTAAATATTGTAGAAACATAAAGACATGTCATCATTACAGGATTTTGTTGCAATTGGGAAAGATGCAGGTTTGACAGGAGCAGATCTTATATCGTGGTCGGAGAAACAATTTACAGATTTTCAAGCTCACGAAAGGAACGAAAGAGTTGCGATTAGACAATTGGAAAAGGATCGACTAGATGAACAAGAGAGACAAAGAGTATTTGAGAAGGAAAAAATGGCTATGGAAAATGACAGAATTGCAGCTCAAATTGCAGCAGATAAAGAGAGGATAGCCGCAGAAAATGACAGAATTGCAGCTCAAATTGCTGCAGATAAAGAAAGGATGGCATTGCAAATCGCTGCAGATAAGGAAAAACTAGATAGAGAAGCACAATTAAGAGAAAAAGAGATGGCTTTTAATCTTGAGAAAGTGAATACAGAAAAGCTTCTGAAGGAAAAAGAATTGGAGAATAACTTCAAAATGAAACAATACGAGAAGGACAAGGATGAACAAATTGCTAGAAACAAAGTGGAGGCACAATCCACAGATGCCATTAAGAAATATAATGGGATGATAAAGACATACTCCAACTCCGATTCCGTCTCTGCATGGCTAACTAATTTTGAGCTAATCTTGAGACACTATGGAGTTGCGGAGACCGAATGGGCAGTTTTGCTGCATAGGCACTTAAGTGGTGAACCTTTGCAGGTTGTAAAACTGATCCCAGATGAGTTGCGTAGTGATTACTCATACATTCGTAAGAGACTGCTGTCTCATTTTTGTCTTGACGAATTTGGCCTTCGTGCATCATTCAAAAATCTTAGTCCTAAAGCAGGACAGACGTTCCTTGACTTCTCCTCTTTGACTCAATTAACATTCGATAAATGGGCTTGATCAGCCAATGTTACCGATGACTACAAGAAGCTACTGGACTTGATTGTTAGAGACAGACTGATCTCGGCGGTTCCTCCATCTATGTCTACCTTTCTTATTGAACAGAAATGTTCGAGTATACAGCAGATGGATGAAAAGGGAGAGTCTTTCTTCGACGCCCACAAAGACATATTTAATAATAGTTTTTCCCCATTGGTGGAGACAAATGCATGTGATAGATTCCCTCAGAAATCAAGGAGGTGGGGATACAAAACACAACAACAGTCTGGTGGACAACATCAAAGGAGGGAAAAACAACAACAACCAAAGTATCAACCTTATGTTAAACACGAGAAAAAGGGTGTGTGGACAACTTGTGAATACTGTGGTTTTACCCACGGCTCAAATCAAATGTGTGACAAACATCCACAGTTTGACAGTTACATAAATAAATTAGCACTTAGAAATAGAGACAGATTTAACACCTATCAAAGACAAACACAATGCTTTAAATGTAAAAGTTTTGGACATATGTTTGTATCTTGTCCTTTAAGACAACTGTATAAAGAAGCAAACATAGGGATGCTGACATCTAGTAGTGACAGTGACTCGGACGAGACAAGTCATGCAAATACGGTAGAAGTGGATTATTCTCCCATCGACCCAACGTGTGATATATGCAAAATCTTTCACAAAGAGGGTAATTTAACGTGCGGTCATAAGATACCTGTGCAGGAAACGAATGCGGTACAAATTACCAATGGATCACTTGTCATACAGCAAGCTACAGTGAATGGAAAAAATTGTAGTTTGGTACGCGATTCCGGAGCGAGCATAGTGGGGATACACAGAAAGCTCATCAATGAAAGCGACTATACTGGAGAATATGTGATCTGCAGGACGTTTGGAGGAAGAAAAGAAAAGTTTAAAATTGCATGGGCGGAAATCAACTGCCCATATTATACCGGAAGGATAAAGGTTGCGGTACTTCCAAACCCTTGTGCAGATGTATTATTGGGTAATATCCCAAATGTGCGTGATGCTTCACCAGAGGACATAACCAAATGGGAAACAACACATATTGTAGCAAACGCAGTAACAAGGTTACAAACGCAGAAAGATAAACAGATAGAACAGATCGACACATTGGGTTCAAGACAAACAATAAACCAACTATTGGAGAAACCGGAGGATTTTTCTTATACACAGGAAAAGGATGAGTCGTTAAAAAGGTGCTATGAGAAAATAGACAAACAACCAAAATGCTCAAAAACAGGTAAATGGTATTTTACGAAACAAAACAACATCTTGAAACGAATATTTGATGGGGGTAGCCAACAGTTAGTACAGACTGTACTTCCAATACAGTTTCGACAGAAAATTTTACAGACAGCCCATGATATTCCTTTTGCGGGACATATGGGTATTGCAAGAACATCGGCCAGAATTTTATCGAATTTTTACTGGCCAGGATTTGCAAATGACATTCGCAAATACGTTCGGACATGTAAGGTATGTCAGACCATGTCTCAAAAGGGGCGACACCCCAAAGCACCTGTACAACCAACAGATTTGGCGTCTCGCCCGTTTGAAAAGATTGCCGTTGATATTGTCGGACCATTAAACACGGTAACGGGCAGAGGAAATAGGTACATTCTAACAGCTATTGATACATGTAGTCGTTGGCCAGAAGCTGTGGCATTAAAATCTATTACAGCGTCAGTGATTATAGATGCTTTTCTTCTGATCTTCTCCAGAATTGGGTTTCCTTTGTACATTCTATCAGATAAAGGATCGCAGTTTATTGCGGGGGCTACAAAAGCCATTAGTAACATGTTGGGGATTAAACAAATGTTTTCCTCAAGTTTCCACCCTATGTCTAATGGAATCATAGAAAATCTGAATGGGACATTAAAACGTGCATTGGCCAAGATTACTGCTCAACGACCAGGTGATTGGGATGTTCTATTGCCTGCAGTGTTATTTGCATATAGAGAAGTCCCACAAGCAAGTACAGGGTTTTCGCCTTTCGAACTAATATATGGGGCGAACCCAAGAGGACCAATGCAGATTCTAGATGAATTGTTAACGGGAGAGGTTAAAGATCAACCTACGAAGGAAGCATATGAACAAGTCACTAACCTTCGTGACAAGATAATAACTTCATGTTCAATTGCTAAGCAAGCATTAAATGTAGCAGGAACAAAATATAGACAATATGCAAACAGGTTAGCGAAAACAATCGAGCTACATGAAGGGGATGAAGTTTTATTATTACTCCCAAGTCCGGTCGAGGCATTGGCAACCTCGTGGCAAGGACCATTTAAAATGATTAAGAGGATATCTGACGTGGATTATCAGATTTTGGTGAAAGGGAAACCGAGAATTTACCATATTAACATGTTGAAACCTTATTACTCAAGGCAACCTGACACAACTGATGATGGTGTGACAGATGTACATATTAGAAATGCGGCCGTATGTTCGGTAATAAATGAACAGGCAGAGGATGCTGTCCCACAGACGATACCTACACCGATGATAGGAAATAAAAATAGTTGGAAATCAGTAAGGATAAACAAGCAGTTATCGCAAGAGGATTTTGAAATGTTTAAGAAATTGATAGAGGAATTTGCAGACATATTTTCAGATTCACCAGGTAGAACTTCGATAATTAAACACCACATTCAGTTAAATTCACAAATTCCAGTTAGAACTAAACCATACCCAATTCCATTGCATTATCAAGAAAGAGTAATTAATGAAATTAAAGAGTTGGAAAAGGCGGGCATTATTAGGAAATCGGTTTCGAACTACTGTTCGCCGTTGGTTATTATAAAAAAAAAGGACGGAAATCTTCGTATCTGTGTAGATTATAGGAAAGTGAATAAGTTGACTTATCTTGATCCAGAACCTATGCCGCAGATTGACGAATTGATGGCGGGCATGGCGAAATCGACATGGTTTTCAAAGTTAGATCTGACGAAAGGATATTGGCAAATACCGATGGCGGAAGACTCTGTACATATTACGGCATTTGCAACACCGTTGGGCCTATATGAATTCCTTTATCTCCCGTTTGGTCTTCAGAATTCTCCTTCTTCTTTTACAAAAATGATGCGGTTACTACTTAGGGACATCACAAATATAGCATCCTATATGGATGACATTGGTATCCATACTACAGAGACAGTACATCATGCGTACATTCTTAGACAGATCTTTTGTCGCATTCGAATGTTTGGTCTTACAGTAAAGCCAAGTAAAACTGAGATTGCATTTCAGGAAATTCAATTTTTGGGTCATAGGATTTCAAAGGGTTTTCTATACACTGATCCGAATATTGTGACTAAGATTCTGAACATTAGTTCGCCCAAAACTAAAAAAGAGGTTAGAACGTTGCTTGGTCTTATTAATTATTACCAGAAATTTATAAAAAATTTTGCTGGAATGACTGCTAAATTATCAGAATTTCTTAAAAAAGAACAGCCGAATAGGATCCAATGGACGGAAGAGCATGAGAGAATTCTTCAGGAAATAAAATCATTGTTTAGTTCTCCACCAATTCTCAGAATTCCAGACATGTCAAAAGACTTTGTGGTACAGACAGATGCCAGCTCACATACCATATCAGCAATTTTGCTTCAGGAATATAATGGACTGTTGCATCCAATTCTGTATTCCAGTCGTAAATTGAATCAAACTCAACGGAGGTATGCGATTTCCGAACTGGAGGCACTGTCTGTGGTAGAGGCAATTAAGAAATTTGAAAAATACCTTTTAGGGAAAAAGTGTTTGGTTATTTCAGACAGTATGCCATTGAAAATCTTTAAAGATGGGTCTCCCAAAAACGCAAGAATACACAGATGGTCACTTTTGCTCCAGGATTTTGATTTTTCCGTTGCTCACATTTCTGGAACACAAAATAATTTAGCGGATCTACTCAGTAGACTATAAATAAACTATGAAAGTTTTATGTATATGTAAATATATATATATATGTATGTTTTCTGTTTTATTTTTTTTTTAGTGTAACATTACGGTAGGATGACTGTGGCTAAGTCTGAAATACCACAGATAAATATATAATTTAAAAAAAAAAAAAAAAAAAAAAAAAAAGTATAGACGTAACTTAGTCACTTATTGTTATTATTATTTCAGAGAAACAGGTGAAAAGTTTCACGTGGCATAACCGATGTGTGTGGCTTCATTCTGTCACAAGCCAATATGGTAGTATCGGTGGTGGTTTGTAGATAATTGTAATTGTGTTAGTATAAGAAAATTATGAACAAATTCATGATTTTGGGAATTTTTAATATAGGACATAAACTCGAGGACAGAGTCTGTGCGAATCTCCGATCAAATTATTTAAGATACATGTTTCATAAATGAATATGTTTATTGTTTTAATGTTATGATTATATATTTTGTTTTTATAATTATTATGAGGATTGATATTTGTTATTTTAATTATCCAGACATTGATGTGTTGTAGTTTGTAATGTCAGTAGTATGTGCTGTGTTAACTATTGATCATCATACATATCATTTTCACGATGGATGAAGGAAGAGAAAGGAATGAAAGAAAATTAATAGACACAAACATATAGTAAACATTACACATTATAGGATACATAGATACATATAACAAATGAACAACACACTATAGTTATATAACACAGTGATATTGAGAATAGTTTTCCCTATCGACATGCTATAGCGAAAAGAAATGAGGGTGTGCCAGGTCGACGTGCAGTTGTGGGGATATATGTATTCACGTCAGGGACAATAAGTTGTTGACTACGGATCATGTGATCGTTGGGTATGCAACACTGGATGGTGTTTTTATTTAACTGACAGCACTCAGGGATATAGAGACTGTTAGTAGTTTTAGGGTGTCAACATATATACGCGATAACAGATCTTAATATATGAACTGGCGGTGTTTGAGCCTTAGTTTAGTTACAAGTAGTCGGGCATGGTAACGCGATAACATCTCAGGGATCATTTATAGAATGTAGAGGTGGCGGTGTTCGGGACTTGTATTTTAGTCCGGTGTTCAATATCCCACGAGCTAGATTGGTTCACGTTGACAAACTAAGTTCCAAGGACGGTGAATGCGTTGTCTATCACAATAGGATGTAATTTACGTCGTGGACATCATTTGCCTGCATGTCAAGATAACATAGAAAATGGTCTAACGATCATTTTCATTGTAGAGGGGGCAAAGCTGTCATGTAGTAAATGACAGTGAGGCAGGCAATTGATGAGTTAGCGCATCAAAGAAGAAGATAAAGGGTGTCACAAATGGTGAACATTGTGACACCAACATTGAACGCAATTTAGACGTCATGATAGGACGTCACCTAACGCCATAACGGCTTAAGCATTAGTTTGTGTGCCAGCGGACAAGGTGATCGGATGTGCTTTCAATACCAGTCTCGGGAGTTGAATCGTGACTGAAGTTCATAAGTCACTAAAGGCAGCGCTGGCTGTTGGAATTCGAGTATGGTGAGCTCCAGTTGAAGGTAGGAGCAATATATTGGATTTGCATGATACACTAGGCGTCTGGCCTTGTTCCCAACACTTTCACTAGTCTGTGGAGATGATTTCTGATTGAAGAGCGGGAGTGCCTGGAGAGAGAATGACTGAAGTCGGCATCAATCCCACACTCATTACCGTAGTCTACGATCAGCTGTAAGAAATACATTGCAGTTCATTCCATCAGTCTATGCGTTGAGTCGTTGTTGTGGAATTCAGATGGTTACCATGTCCTGTGTCAGAATGCCTCAATATATGCTGTCATGTACCCCTGATGCCCAGAGCCACATAGAGCTTGAGGTGAGCTCGCTACAGTATAGAGCCTGAACTCGTATCATTGTAGAGGAAGTAAGCTCACCTCTTGACAGCCAAGCCTTCCAGATATATTCTTATCTGCCATCACTTTGTTCTTTTTCCCTCGATCTCACCAGTTGTCACCAAATTTTCCAGTTTATTTCTTCTCATAACATGCCCATAAAATCTTGACTGTCTGTGTCTAATTTCTCTAATCAGTTTACAATCAGCTCACGCCTGCACATATTAAAACAAACAAAAAAACTAAATAATTGTGTAGATATTGCTAGACCAAAAGAGAAGAAGATATATAGGAAACATCTTTTTATATTTGTTTATGTCAACTGATTTAGACATGATCACAGGAATATTTTGTAAAGATAACATATTTAACAAACAATCTGTAATTGCTTGGTTTTGTTTACTTACCTCTCCTTGCTGGTTAATGATGGGAACAAAGTGGTCAAGTTCCACATCACAAAAGAGACACTGCAGAAAGATGCTAGCCACTCCCACAAGACTATGACAATCGGTTGGTTCATCAAATGGATCTGCTACTATAAATGTGCTCTGATCCTGATAATGTCAAAATTACAAATCAATAAATCAATCATGTGCCATGCCGGAAAGCGTGGGCGGTCATGACTCACCATTTCACTTGATCACCAGAGCCATGGATCAGCTCAGTGTTCCTGTCTTGACCATGCCATGTGGTCAAGCCATCCAGGTATTTACTTCTCAGTCTTCCCCTTGGTCTGTTCTCTTCAATCTTGCCAGTTGTCACCAAGTTCTCCAATTCATTTCTTCTCATAACATGTCCAAAAAATTTAGACTGTCTATAGCTAATTTCTCTAATCAATTTATGATTTTCATTTGTTTCCTGTAGTACTTGGTCATTGGTTTTTCTGTCTGTCCATGATATCCTTAGCATTCTCTTGATTCGTCAAAATTACAAAGCAATATATATATATATATATATATATATATATATATATATATATATATATATATATATATATATATATATATATATATATATATATATATTAGAGACTTTTTCTTGAGTTGAATTGTGTGAAGCAAACTTTGACTATCAATGATTTATAAAATGGATTGGCAACTATATGTGTGCTCTGATCCTGATAATGTCCAATATATGAAGGGACTTCAGATGAAAACCTTGAAAGTGT
This sequence comes from Cepaea hortensis, assembly GCA_963921405.1. Classification (NCBI taxonomy): domain Eukaryota; kingdom Metazoa; phylum Mollusca; class Gastropoda; order Stylommatophora; family Helicidae; genus Cepaea; species Cepaea hortensis. Next base: position 42,464,647 of record OY992887.1, on the reverse strand, counting down.
GATAGAAATTACAATAACCATCCCATTGTCTTGTAACCTGTCAATATTGTTGTTAGGGATGTCAAGTATTAAGCATGTGAGATTACGGTGCAGATGAACATGATGACGTCACAAGGACAGTTTACAGATGGCCGCCCCACATTTGATGTGCACAAACAGGCGCAGCGTTCTGTTGTCTGAATACTGATCAGTTAAGGGGTAAAACCTAGAGAAATTCATTGGCGAATGAAGGTCCAGTATAGTGATGCATGCCTGTCAGTCCAGCAAGTGTATGAGTGGAGTAGGAAGTTTCAAAATGGCGTGACTTCTATGACAGACTGTTCATGACCAGGTCTGGCACACTGAGTAGTGACCCCAAAGTGATTACACATGTGACCAAAAGAATTTTTGTTCTACAGAAATTCAGACACTTGACTGGCACTGGAGGACGTGCATTGAACACAGTGGTGACTTCATAAAAACATGATACATTTGTTCTGTACTTTTTCAGAATATATTCACACACAAAAGAAATTAAGGTTTTCATTTGAAGTCTCCTTGTACAAAGCAATTAATTTACTTAAAAAAATGTATATTACAAACTTTTTCTTCAGGCATTTGGTCTAGAGCTGACATTGGTGATCATGGCACCTCACTCCTATCTGTCATCTGATATTTTAGTGAAATCATTTTTCTTATTTATTAGTAGCCCAGCTATTCAGGCTTTCCATCTACATATTTTTCTGTCTTCCTTGGCCTCTCTTGCCTAATATTTTCATATACAAGGCAAATTTCTCTATTCCAACTTTTATGTTGACATGTCCCATGTTGCAGCCGGAAAAAGAAATATTTTAAATTAAAAGCTCCTTGTAGTTGGGAAGAATCTCAGCTAGGAACTGAGTCGAGACTGCTGTATTTGGTAAGCCAGAGAACAATCTACTATGCTGAAAGAATAAAAACATGCACAGACTCAGCATTTCATCTACAAACTAAACTCAGGAAATGATAAAGGAATATATTTACAAAACTTGGACTAGACTATCATGTGATAACATATTTTTTTTGTTTAGATGTTGCATATCCCTTGCAAGACGTTGGAATCAACACCAGCATTTTTCAGCTGCTGTTGATGTACTAGGCAAGTTTTACATTCAGTAGTTTGCCTTTGCTTTCTGAATGATCGGCTCACATACCCCCGTAAGTTACCAGCGTGGCACGATCCGCTGCCAAATCTTGTGCAGCTGTTTTCCCCATGTGAAAATACAGGATTACGAACAACGTCAACCCCTTTGGCCAAGGAGACCAGCTGATAACATAAATAGGTAACATTAAAAAAACCAGGAACAACTGTCTCATTCTAATAAAACAATTCCATATTGTTTGTGAATGTGGTTTCTGAGACGATTCTTGTGAATATCGTGGGTTTCCACATAACCAGTCAAATATTCAACATGTGCATGGGGCTGGGAGCTATGGTGTCCATTTTCCTTGGCTCAGAAGGGACAGGGGTTTGTTCTCACCAGGTTCTGAAAATTTTCCCTAGAACTATTGGTTTCTAATGATATTATAAGACCACCTGATCTCTCGGGTAGTGAGATCAGATATCTAAACTCCTAGGATAAGGGTAAAAAACAATGGTATGCAAGATGTGCACGTTAAGAATCTCATGGCTGTTGGAAATTGCAAAAAAGTAGGATTGCTGCCCTGGTACCATTGTTAGGAAAAAAATATACCAGTAAGTAAATAGGGCGCTTTAACTTGGGTAGAATCTGTATAAAGACATTAAATCTGTGCATAAATGCATACCAAAATCAGACATGCTGACTTTTATAGTGCATAAATAGGGGTGATGCATGCTCCTTAAAAGAAGGAACACGGAGGAAGAAGAAGAAGAAGAAGAAGAAGAAGAAGAAGAAGAAGAAGAAGAAGAAGAAGAGGAGGAGGAGGAGGAGAAGAAAAAGAAGAAGAAGAAGAAGAAGAAGAAGAAGAAGAAGAAGAAGAAGAAGAAGAAGAAGAAGAAGAAGAAGAAGAAGAAGAAGAAGAAGAAAAAGAAGAAGGCGAAGAGGAGAAGAAGAAGAAGAAGAAGAAGAAGAAGAAGAAGAAGAAGAAGAAGAAGAAAAAGAAGAAGGCGAAGAGGAAAAGAAAAAGAAGAAGAAGAAGAAGAAGAAGAAGAAGAAGAAGAAGAAGAAGAAGAAGAAGAAGAAGAAGAAGAAGGATAAGAAGAAGAAGAAGAAGAAGAAGAAGAAGAAGAAGAAGAAGAAGAAGAAGAAGAAGAAGAAGAAGAAGAAGAAGAAGAATCCATCACATTGGGGTGGTTTAAATACCTGGACCCAGCTTAACATAGCTACCAAGAAATGTCTTGGGCAGCTTGTGTGATGCTGACCACATCCCCCAATGACATAAAATGAGTCTATAGAGGTATGGATCTAGCACCATATGCCCAGTGGGAGGTATGATAGCATAGTGGCTAGACGTAGTGGCTAGACGTAGTGGCTAGATGTAGTGGCTAGACGTAGTGGCTAGATGTAGTGGCTAGATGTTCTCTTGCCAGTCTGGTAGTCATGGATTTGGATCCGCATTAGGGCTGTTTTTGTGTGTGGGCTGTTTGTGATTTATTGGCAAGTTTACTTTCAGTACTTTGCCGTTACTTTCTGAATGACCGTCACTCTTACCATTTTATGAAAACCAACGCAAGGCAGTCTGCTGCCAAATCACCCACAGCTGTATTTTAAACACAGTATGCAGGATTACAAATTGCGTCCATGACCTCTTCGCCACAGCTATTGCCCAATGCATCTTACAGCATGTAAAAAGGGTCCTTGGAATTCCCAAGGTTCTAGTCAGTTGTTCTTGATTGATCCCAAAGCTGCCAAGTTGTCTACTCTCTTTGGTAAAATTATAAGTTTTATGCATAATTTGATTTCTGTGAACACTTTTTCACACTGATATTGGATTAAAGATAAATTATCAGAAATTAAAATTCAAACACTAAATTGTCACTCACCAGTGATGATGTATTGTTTCCTTTGTATCTTCTATAAATCTCTTTCATGCCACTTATTGTGTGCTCCAGCTTTTCTATTGGCCAGACTTGGCTGCTGGAGTCTTTATGTTTGACTAAAATGGCTGGTTCACTCATAAAACCATTTTTCTGTAAAAATGAATGTAGCCAATGAATAAGCAAGAACAATGAGATCTCTTTTGTAAAGCTAATAATGTACATAGTGCAATACTTAATTGTTAAGGAGTTGAATGTTGCTTATCATATTTATTAGTTACTCACAATGCAATAAATTTGTATCCTACCTTCTTCTTCTTATAGTCCATGCCTTTTGGTATAGGTTATTATGTCTGAGTACATCCTACTGTCTAGTACACTGACAATCATTTCTGATACCCCCGGGAAGGTTAACCCGGTCAACAAATGCCCGCAGAAGTCGGATGTGTCGGCCTAACGGCGCAAGAACGCAGCTCTGCTGTAAACAGGCACAACGCAGTCACATCCGGAAATTAAAAATCCGGATGAACGCAGAAGAAGAAGAAGAAGAATTTCTGATATTTATGTACCTACACATAATGATGTTAAACTTTCCAGAATTTTCTCTCTTGGCCTCACCCTGTCTATCCTCCCCTTCAATCTTCTCATTGTCATGACAAACTCCAGCTTCTGATGACATGGCCAAAGAAGGTGGACTATCTTCTTTTGATGCAAATAACTATTTCTCTGCGTGAGTTTGTGGATTGTCTCTTTCTGATGTGAGCAACTCTTTTTGAGTTAACTTCTTTCAAGATATCTGCATAACTCTTTCAGTATCGGTATCATTTAAAGAGATTATGTGCTAAGTGCATTCATTATTCAACTATTTGTTGAATCTTCTGTTAAGAATTCGTTGGACTGTAAGTCCTACGTATTTGCTGTTTGTAATGACACATTTGTCTGATTGTTGTGATGTTGGCAGTGGATGACAAATTCGGACAAATTATACTGATACTCTCATGGTTTAGTCACACCCTAACACATGAAGAAACAACAAAGGGAATGCTTGGTGGTACAAAACTATAGAAAAGAGGAAGGTAAAGACCAACAAGTAAATGGGAATATTCTTCAAAAAGTGAATAGGTACAATTATCTCGGAACTGTCATAACATCTGATGGGAGATGCCTTGAAGAGGTTAGAACAAGAATCGCCATGGCAAAAGTAGCCTTTAGCAAGATGAAAAACATACTGACCAATAAAAAGATGTCAATTGAAACGAGAAAAAGAGTGTTGAGGTGCTACGTAGAACCTGTACTTTTATATGGATGTGAAGCTTGGACAATGAGCAGTCAAGCTGAAAAACATCTGATGGCTGTAGAAATGTGGTTTCTGAGGAAAATGCAAAGAATACCATGGACAGCCAGAAAGACCAATGAACAAGTCCTTCAAGAAACAAATGAAGATCGTAAACTGATTAGAGACGTTAGACGTAGACAATCAAAATTTTTTGGGCATGTTATGTGAAGAAATGAATTGGAGAACTTGGTGACAACTGGTAAGATCGAAGGGAACAGACCAAGAGGAAGACCTAGAAGCAAATACCTGGATGGCTTCACCTCGTGGCATGGTCGAGACAGAAACACTGAGCTGATCCACGACTCTGTGATCGAGTGAGATGGCAAAACATGACCGCTCACGCTTACCGGCATAGCACATGATGGATGGATGGAAGACCAAGGACAATATTTGTTAAACAGATCTCTAGAAGCAGATGTACATGGAATTGAAGAGCATAACCCAAGATAGATAACTGTGGAATGGGATTATCAAATCCCCAGGAAGGTTAACCCGGTCAACAAATGCCCGCAGAAGTCGGATGTGTCGGCCTAACGGTGCAAGAACGCAGCTCTGCTGTAAACAGGCACAATGCAATCACGTCTGAAAAAAAAAAATTCCGGATGAATGCAGAAGAAGAGGAAGAATATAAAAAAAAAACTCTATGCATTTTATTATAAAATGAGTTCTTTTACAAGTAATATGAGCTTTTGCACAAGTAATATAATTCTTTCACAAGTAATATGCATTTCTTGAATAAATAATATGCATTCTTACACAAATAACATGCCTACTCAGACAAAAAACATGCATACTTACACAAGTAGCATGTATTCTTACACAGCTAATATGCATTATTATACAAGCAATATCAGCTTGACAGGTCGAGACAGGAACACTGAGCTGCTCCATGACTCTGGTGATTGAGTGAAATGGTGAGTCATGACCGCCCACGCTTTCCGGCATGGCACATGATTTATTGATTGAATATCAGTTTTTGTACAAGTAATATGCATTCTCATACAAGTAATATGAGTTTTTACACAAATAATACATATTCCTATACAAGTAATATGAGTTTTTACACAATTAGTATGCAGGAGCGGCTGGATGAGTGGCTAGAATGCCGGATTCTCCTTTGGGAAACCTGGGTTCGAATCCTCGATAAGTTAATGGATTTTTTTCTGTCTGGGGCAAAAATAAAACCTGCACAGTTCGCGGCGACTGCACTAGCCAGTTAATTCTTCAGGCCCAAGACCCCCTCCCCCCTGCCATACACAAAAAGGTACTATGTAGGCAGTAAATGACAGGCAGTTGACAGTATGCATTCTCATACAAGTAATATGAATTTTTTTACAAGTCTAATAATTTGCATTGTTATACAAGTAATAGGAGTTTTTACATAAGTAATATGCATTCTTACCCATGTAACATACATTCCTACAGAAATAATACACATTCAAGGCCAGCATGGCCGAATGGATAAGAACATGTGTTCTTAAACATCTGGTGTGCTGATGACAAGGTAAGGGGGTAAACCCCTACACCGGACAGTTGGACTAAAATGTTGACTTCTCATCCTTGACTTAGGAACATAAATTACAAGTACCTCTGAAGTTGGAGTGGGCTTGCCTGATGGCGAGAGACACTGGTAATAGGGAAAGCTAATCCATATGCAAAATTTAGTCGAGTGCTACTAGAAGTAATGTGTATGGACTACGCATGGAGTTCAAAGCTCATGAGTGAAAAAAAAATTCTTACACAAATAATATGCATTATTATACATGTAATATGCAATATTACACAAGTATTATATATGCAACACTGCCTCTAACTTATTGGCATCAAAGACCTACCCTTCTGTTGAGGCTCAGATAACTGACAGGAATCTGAAGAGTTACATAGAACTTGACCAACTTTCCTATCTCTTGAGCCAGAGAGTTGGCCTGATTCACTAGTTCTTTAGCTTGATATATCTGCTCTCTTAATATGCCCAGGCTATGTCTGAACATTATTTCTCTGTAAGAAACAGTCAATAAAATAGTGACTTTTTGTTATGGAAAATCCAACCAGTAATACACAAGTGCCGGTCTCCCTGCCAAGGTGTTAGCGACTTTCTCCGTTATGCTGTATATCCATGTTGGGGAACACAGCTGCATGAGATTCGGTAGCGGATAAGATTGCATTGGTTACTTACAGGGGTATGTGAGGCGATCGCAAAGAAAGCAATGGCAAACTACTGAGTGTAATCTTGCCAAGACATCAACAACAGCGGTAAAAATGTGGGTGTTGACAGTGATGTCCTGTAAATCTTCTTCTTCTTCTTCAGCATTCAGAGCCATTGAGGTTCCTTGCTGCAAATACAAGTCGTCTCCATTCGTCTCTCTGGTTGACCTTCTCTTGCCAGTCGCTGATTCTAAGTGCTTGTAGATCTGTATGTATATTATCTCTCCACCGTCTTCTTGGTCTACCTTGGGGTCTACGGTCATTTATTTCTTGAGTGCAAGCAAGTTTTGTTTCCATATTATCTTCCATTCTTTCTATATGCCCCAGCCATTGCAGCTTATTAGCCTTCATGATACCAGTGATTAGCGGGGACTTAAACAGATCATAAATGTCTTTGTTGCTTCTTCTTTTCCACTCTCCACTGTGTGTATCCCTAATGGGCCCAAAGATGCGTCTTAAGATTTTGTTCTCAAAGGTTTGTAACAAGGCTTCGTCTCCTTTAGTTGTACTCCAGGTTTCAGAGCCATACAGCACATCTGGTCTGATCAGTGTTTTGTAAATTGTGATCTTGGTGTTACGAGATAGCACATTTGATTTTAGCAGGTGTTGTAGTGCATAGTATATCTTATTTCCAGAGTTGATTCTAGTTTGTTTTTCTTCCCTTATTATGTTGGAGCAGTTGAAGATTGTACACAGATATTTGTATGTTTCCATTCTTTTAATGGTCATATTACCTACTTGTATGTGGCCAGAATTTTTAGCCGTTCATTCTCTTGAAATTACCATATATTCCGTCTTATCTTTGTTGATATTATATAATATAATGTAAATAGGATATGTAAAAAAAAAAACAACACAAGTAATTCCCTGTAAGAAACAGTCAATAAATCCACAGGATTCTCCATGAGGAAGTGGTCAAGCCATCTGACTCGGGCTATGAGGGTTGTGGGTTCAATTCCGGGCCGCGCCCTTTGGTTCACGAGTGTATTTTTTCAGAAACTCCAGAGGGTCATTGCTGGAGCTATGGAGTTCATGCTTTGTGCAATGCTTTCCGCGCTGTGGAAAGAGACTAAGCCATATGGGATAAAACTTGGTGGAATGAAGTTGAACCTGCTGACTTCTAAGCGACTTTTATTTAGTGGATCCTCCATGGTGAAGTGGTTAAGCTGTCTGCCTCAGGCTCTGAAAATTGTGGATTTGAATGCGGGTCGTGTCCTTCAGTTCACGGGTGCATTTATTTTGGAGACTCCTGTGGGTCATCGCTGAAGCTATGGAGTTCGTGCTTTGTGTGACGCTTTCCGCGGTGCGGAAAGAGACTAAGCCATATAGGATAACAACCCGGTGCAATGAAGTTGACTCTGTTGACTTTTAAGTGACTTTTAAGTCAATAAATCATGAATATTTGTTAAGGAAAATCCAACCAGCAATACACAAGTAAAGAAATGTAAGTGGGAGTCATGGCAGAGTAGTTGCTAGATGCTTGCCAGCTATCCCGGTGGTCACAGGCTCAAATTCACAATGATGCAGATTAAGAAAATTAACCTGAGTTCAACCAGTCTAAAACTGGTACCAGGAAATGTCTTGGCAAGTGAAGGCGACCGCATCAGCCCTAGAGGGATGATCGGTCTTTGAACATATGGGTCTCACACCGCATGCCCAATATGTCTTAAGGTGTGTTAAAGGGTCCTTCACTTTTTTGTTTTCCAGAGAATGATTGGGTAGAATGTTGTAGATAATGATTGGGTGAAATGTTGTAGATAATGATTGGGTGGAATGTTGTAGAGAATGATTGGGTGGAATGTTGTAGTGAATGATTGGGTGAAATGTTCCAGAGAATGACTGGATTGAATGTTATAGTAAATAATTGGGTGGAATGTTCCAGATAATGGCTGGGTAGAATGTTATAGTGAATGATTGGGTAAAATGTTCCAGAGAATGACTGGGTAGAATGTTATAGTGAATGATTGGGTGAAATGTTCCAGAGAATGACTGGGTAGAATGTTATAGTGAATGATTGGGTGGAATGTTCCAGATAATGACTGGGTAGAATGTTCCAGAGAATGACTGGGTAGAATGTTATAGTGAATGATTGGGTGAAATGTTCCAGAGAATGACTGGGTAGAATGTTATAGTGAATGATTGGGTGGAATGTTCCAGATAATGACTGGGTAGAATGTTCCAGAGAATGACTGGGTGGAATGAACAGGCATTAAATTGTAAAATTATTACCTATTGTCTAGCCTCCATGATGATGTCTGTTGTCTTAATCTCCGCTTGCCATTAAGTGTTAGGATATTGGGAGCCTAAGCTTTCATTCTAATGTCAGATGTGTTGTCTTCATGTATCATATATGTGTTTGTTTAATATACATTTCATGTTGTATGCGCATAGGTTTCTTGGTTTTCTTCTAGCTCTATATCCAGATCTATTTTTGTTTCTTTTGGTGGTGATGATGATGGTGATAGTGATGACAATGAGTGTAATGATGATAATGCTGGTGATGACTATGATGATTATGGTAGTGATGATGATGGTGATGGTGATAATTATGATGATGATGGTGGTGATGATAATTATGATGATGATAATGGTGGAGATAATGATGATGATGGGGATAACTCTGAGGATGATGATGATGATAGTGGTGGGGATGATGATGATAATTGTGGTGGTTATGATGATGATGATGGGGTGGTGATGATTATGTTGATGAAGATGATCATGGTTGTAATGATGATGATGGTGTGACAATATGGTAGAGGTGGGGATGATGATGGTGGTTGGGATGATGATGATTGAGGTGATGATGATGATGATGATGATGGGGTGGTGATGATTATGTTGATGAGGATGATGACAGTGGTGGGGATGATGCCAGTTGTGGTGATGATAATGATATTGATGATAGTAGTGGAGATGATGATGGTTGTGGTGATGATGATGATGATGGTGATGATGATGATGATGGTGTGGTGATGATGATGATGATATTGATGATAGTAGTGGAGATAATGATGGTTGTTCTGATGATGATGATTATGATGGGGTGATGATGATGATGATGATGATGATGCCAGTTGTGGTGATGACAATGATGTTGATGATAGTAGTGGAGATGATGATGGTTGTGATGATGATGATGATGATGATGATGGGGTGGTGATGATGATGATGATGATGATGATGATGATGATGATGACAATTATGGTGATGATGATTTTGATGATAGTAGTGGAGATGATGATGTTTGTGGTGATGATGATGTGGTGATGATTATGTTGCTGATTATGATCATCATGGTGATGATGATGACAGTGGTGGGGGAAGATGCCAGATGTGGTAATGATGATGACAGCAGGTGGGGATGGTGCCTGTTGTGGTGATGATGATGATGATAGTGGAGATGATGCCAGTTGTGGTGATGATGATGATGATAGTGGTAATGATGATGATGATGATGATGATGATGATGGTGATGATGATGATGATGATGGTGATGATGATGACAGTGGAGATGATGCCAATTGTAGTGATGATGATGATGATGGTGATAGTGGTGGAGATGATGATGGTTGTGGTCATGATGATGATGATGGGGTGTTGATGATTATGTTGATGATTATGATCATGATGATGATGATGATAATAGTAGGTTTGGATGATGATGGTTGTGGTGATGATGATGATGATGATGATAGTGGAGATGATGCCATTTGTGGTTATGATGCTGTTGATAGTGTAGATGATGCCAGTTGTGGTGATGATGATGATGATGATGATGATGGTGATGATGATGGTGATTGTGTTGGTGATGATGATCGAATGGTGATGATAATGTTGATGAGTATGATCCTGGTGGTGATACTGTGGTGGGGAGATGCCAGTTTTAGTGATGATGATGATGACAGTGGTGGGGATGATGTCAGTTGTGGTGGTGATGATTATGTTGATGATGATAATCATGATTGTGATGATGATGATTGTGGTGATGTAATGATGATAATGATGACAGTGTTGGGGATGATGATGGTGATGATGATGATGATGGTGATGATGATAATGGTGATGATGATAATGGTGATGATGATGAAGGTGGTTGTGGGTATAATAATTATAACGATGATGGTGATCGTGGTGTGATGATGATGATGATGATAAATATGATGATAATATAGTAATGATTATGATATATTTCTAGCAACACACAGATGCATTAACAGCGACACAAAATTACTTCTCGTGTTCCCACTGTTGAAGCTGCTTCTGCATACTACACTTGGAGACAGTCGTGAGCTGTCTACTGGAACAACTGTATGGGTTTGAAAAGGACGACAACCCGTTTTTTAATGTTCCAGACTTGCGACACATCAGCTGCAAGTCACCATCACAGACCTGAGTCCGGCTCTTCTGCACAACTAGAAGTAAAATAGATGGAGAACTAATGATGTTGATAATATGTAAATATACAGTACACCACTGCTATCTCTTAGTTCAGGACCCTGTTATATTTACTAGAATCCTCCACTGATTGTGAACTCAGAATAAGCCCTAAAATTATACATACAGGTCAATATGGCCGAATGGCCGAGAGTGCTCGTTCTTAAACATCCATGTGCTTGCTGATGCCGAGGTAGCGGGTTCAACTACTACACTCTCATCTCATCTCATCTCATCTCACCTCATCTCATCATGTTCCTCTTGTACCTTGCGGTGTCGAGGTGAAGTATAAACAGCGGGAGAGTGCTCGCGTATGGGCTTCTACTGCTCGTAGAAAAGAAAATACTACTACACTGTTGGACTAAAATGTTGATTTCTTGTCTTTGATTTGAGGACGTAAATTACAAGTTCCTCTGAAGTTGGAGTGGGTTCGGCGGATGGCGAGAGGCACTGGTAATAGGGAAAGACTAATCCAAATTTCGAGTTAAAAATCTACCCGAAGTATTTCAGGATCCTCGCCGGTGTTAGGAGTTCGTGCACTGAACTGAGATTCTTCAGACTCAGGCTTGAATTAGGAGTAGAACGGAGAAATTATGGGTTACACCCGTGTGCCATGCTGTTGATGCGTCGACTAAACTAAACTAACATTTTCCATACATTTATTGTTAGTTACACTGGCAGTCCAAGGTGTTCGCAACACATGCCTCAGAAACTACACACCAGTTGCCTGCAAGTTCTGCCGAATGGGTCAGGTTATCATTTAGCTACAAAGATGTGACATAGAAATAGAAGGGAAAATCCTTAACCAAGTGGATAATTTTAGATACCTAGGGGCATTTATAACATCAGATGGAAGATGTACAACAGAGATTAGGAGCTACCCAAAACGTGACATAGAAATAGAAGGGAAAATCCTTAACCAAGTGGATAATTTTAGATACCTAGGGGCATTTATAACATAAGATGGAAGATGTACAACATAGATTAGGAGCAGAATAAGGCAGGCAAAAGCCGCATTTCAGAAAATGAAGAGTATCTTATGCAATAAGTCACTATCACCGAATGTAAGAAAGAGAGTGCTGAAATGCTATGTAGAACCAGTTTTGCTGTATGGCAGTGAATCTTGGAATGTAAATGAACAAATTAAGAAGAAATTAGAAGCAACAGAGATGTGGTTCCTGAGACGAATGTTGCGAATTCCTTGGAAAGCCAGAGTAACTAACGCCGACTGCCTGAAACAGTCTAATGAAACTAGAACATTATATACAACAATAAGACAGAGACAAACATCTTTCTTCGGTCACGTGATGAGAAGAGAGGCATTGGAGAACATCGTAACAACTGGAAAGATCGAGGGGAACAGAGGCAGAGGCAGACCAAGAGAAATGATGCTGGATGGATTGAGACGGTGGCATGGAGGAATATCAGCAGCAGAGCTGATCCAGAAAACCAAAGACCAAGATCTATGGAGAGCCATGAACGCCTACGCCAGCCGGCATGGCACTTGATGATGATGATGATGACAAAGATATTCAGCGACATGCAACATATTTGACCTTAAAAAGACCGAGATCCAGAAGATATCAACAGCTGTCCAATATGTAGGAAACACTGGGAATATTGACCCTAACAAAATCACAAAAATATACACACCTTGAATAAAAATCAAACAAGTTCTTTAGTATGCCGTGACTACATGTAATGAGTACAATCATGCATGACACGTTGATTGGTTTACATGAAAAACAGGCAATCACACATTGTGCGTTAAAGTGGGGCGCACGCACGCACGCACACACACACACACACGCACGCATGCACGCACGCACACGCACACAAAGTTAAGTATATGTAATGCACGACTCTAGACAGCGAGTAATCAAATGATGAAGGCACTGAATGCATTAGAGAATTGGTTTGTAAGAAAAATATTGAGAAAAATGTGGACAAATAAGGAGAAACAGACGCTGAGTCAGTGACAGCTACAATCATTACCAGGTCATTCATGAAAACCACAGGTTTAAGGAGCAGGTCAATAGAACAAGCGGAATGGAGAAATAGACCCTGTTTAAAAAAAAAAAAAAAAAATTACTAGGCAAGAGAAAGGAAGTAAAAGATGTATTTAGAAAGCTTCAATATCAGATTACAAGAGGAGTGGAGAATCGCGACCGTCTATATGTACGCGTTAGACTGGGCATCTGAAGGTGGAGGAAGAGAAGAAGTGGAAGAAGAAGAGTGTACGATGAGGCGTCAACGTAACTTAAAGGGCAGGCGCCGGCTCTGAGTTAAAAATAAAGTAATTGTAAGTAAATGACCCTTTGCAAGTCTTTAGGCTTCGCTGGGCACCACATGGTGATAAACCTCATTTTTTAAAGACCAAACAGCGGACGACATGGTCAGAATCAAACCTACCCGACTCAACAAGCACTTGATTAAAATACTGATGGAGTTAAAGTTAGTTACACATCCTTTACAGGACGTAGCTACCAACCCCAGCATTTATAGGCTGTTGGTCATTCCAACAGTTTGTCCCATGTAGTAATGCACCCCAATATGGAAAGGACATAGACAAGGCTATATGGGAAAGCTGAGGATAGAAGCGCTTGCAGTGGGTTGGTTGAGGGCTTGGGGTGGGGTGGTTGAGGTCTTGGAGTAGGTTGGTTGAGGTGTTGGAGTGGGTTGGGTGAGGGCTTGGAGTGGATTGGTGGTAGGCTTGGAATGGGTTGGTTGAGGGCTTGGAGTGGGTTGGTTGTAGGCTTGGAATGGGTTAGTTGAGGGCTTGGAATGGGTTGGTTTGAGGGCTTGGAGTGGGTTGGTTGTAGGCTTGGAATGGGTTAGTTGAGGGCTTGGAATGGGTTGGTTTGAGGGCTTGGAATGGGTTGGTTGAGGGCTTGGAATGGGTTGGTTGAGGGCTTTGAATGGGTTGGTTGAGGGCTTGGAATGGGTTGGTTGTAGGCTTGGAATGGACTGGTTGAGGGCTTGGAGTGGATTGATTGAGGTCTTGGAGTGGGTTGGTTGAGGTCTTGGAGTGGGTTGGTTGAGGGCTTGGAGTGGGTTGGTTGAGGGCTTGGAGTGGGTTGGTTGAGGGCCTGGAGTGGGTTGGTTGAGGTCTTGGAGTGGGTTGGTTGAGGGCTTGGAGTGGGTTGGTTGTAAGCTTGGAATGGGTTGGTTGAGGGCTTAGAATGGGTTGGTTGTAGGCTTGGAATGGACTGGTTGAGGGCTTGGAGTGGGTTGGTTGTAGGCTTGGAATGGGTTGGTTGATGGCTTGAAATGGGTTGGTTTAGTGCTTGGAATGGGTTGGTTGAGGGCTTGGAATGGGTTGGTTGAGGGCTTGGAATGGGTTGGTTGAGGTCTTGGAGTGGGTTGGTTGAGGGCTTGGAGTGGGTTGGTTGAGGGCTTGGAGTGGATTGATTGAGGTCTTGGAGTGGGTTGGTTGAGGGCTTGGAGTGGGTTGGTTGTGAGCTTGGAATGGGTTGGTTGAGGGCTTAGAATGGGTTGGTTGTAGGCTTGGAATGGACTGGTTGAGGGCTTGGAGTGGGTTGGTTGTAGGCTTGGAATGGGTTGGTTTAGTGCTTGGAATGGGTTGGTTGAGGGCTTGGAATGGGTTGGTTGAGGGCTTTGGGTGGGTTGGTTGAGAACTTGGGGTGGTTTGGTTGAGGGTTTTGGGTGGTTTTGTTGAGGGCTTTGGGTGGGTTGGTTGAGGGCTTTGGGTGGGTTGGTTGAAGGCGTGGAATGGGTTGGTTGAGGGCTTGTAGTGGGTTGGTTGAGGGCTTGGAGTGGATTGGGTGAAGGCTTGGAATGGGTTGGTTGAGGGCTTGTGGTGGGTTGGTTGAGGGCTTAGAGTGGGTTGGGTGAAGGCTTGGAATGGGTTGGTTGAGGGCTCGTGGTGGGTTGGTTGAGGGCTTGGAGTGGGCTGTTTGAGGGCTTATGCTCCAATAGGGAATAGAGGGGAAAAAAAACAATAATAAAAACTGTAACCCCGTAAAAGTCATTCGACATTCCTCTCTATCATATACTGGACGTCCTACTTCTGCTACTGTCATTTAGAAATTATCTGTCACACTTTAAATCTATCTATGACATGATTTTTCTCTTCTGACTTTCCTTAGTATTGCTCTCTCCATAATTATCTTGTCCAACAGTAACGCTTCTTTATGTTATTCGTCTCACAAACCAGACTTCTTCAATACTGAGGTCTTGTTCGAGTGATCTGTTTGTTCTGACCTTAATTTCTCTGACTGCTGTAACTTTCTAAACATTCGCAAGGAGGGAAGCATACCACTGTTTTCATTCTTTGTATTACGAACGAATAAACGAACGAACGAATTTTATTTTCTAAGTCACAAATTGGACACGCAGGCGCGAGTTACCTACGTCCCTTCCAATCATTCATCTTTCGTACATCAATTATATATTGTACCATATTTGGAGAATGCTATTGTCGCTATAAACCTTGTTAAAACTGGTATTACTGCCTATATGACCTTGCGGTGTAGGACAGGAGGGTCTTGATCTTGAGGAATTAAGGCAGCCTGGCTAGTGCAATCCACGCGAACTGTGCAGGTTTGAGTTTTTCCCCCCTCGACAGATATAAATCTATCACCTTAACGAGGATTCGAATCCGCATCTCTCTAGCCACCCGGCAGACGATACTCTTGTCTTAATAAGGAGGAATTCCGTAGATACTTGAAGTCTTTCGGCCTGGGGCAACTATGACTTTCACATTACAAATAGACAGGTTCAGATAGAAGTAGAGTTATAACAGTCATGTTTAGAAAGAGTTAAAGAAATAACTAAACAGAGTTGGTGGTCAAAGTAACAACTGTTTGCAACAGCAGGGCCTACGGATATATGACTGAGTATGTTAATGTAGCAAATATAATTAAACAGTTAATGTAACTGATATGACTGAGAAGGTTAATGTAACAAATATATGACTGAGAAGGTTAATGTAACAAATATATGACTGACAAGGTTAATGTAACAAATACATGACTGAGAAGGTTAATGTAACTGATACATGACTGAGAAGGTTAATGTAACAAATATTTGACTGAGAAAGTTAATGTAACAAATATATGATTGAGAAGGTTAATGTAACAAATATATGACTGAGAAAGGTAATGTAACAAATATATGATTGAGAAGGTTAATGTAACAACTATATGACTGAAATGGTTTGTGTAACAAATATATGACTGAGAAGGTTAATGTAACAAATATATGACTGAGAAGATTAATGTAACAACTATCTGTAGTAGACATAGCTAATGGTACCTACAAAGCATGTCTCTGATGTTCTTTGACAGGACAAACGACTGCAGTAGTACATTAATATAATGCCAGAGACCAGCGCGTCTGCTCCAGCACAATCTACTGTCTGCAGGTGATATTACTTGTATATTAAAAGTTGATCGTCCCCTTTACAGGGCATTGCAGTCAACCCCAGCATTTACTGACTGTGATAAACAACGAATATGTTTAGCTCAATAGTTTGCCAATGCTTTCTGAACGGACGACGCCTAATTTCATCGACACCAAAGCAAAACTGTTTGCTTCCAAATCGTCCGCAACTTATTTCGAACCTTCGACTTTGTATGTCGGGGTATTATGAAACTGCACGTCTCACTATCCCCTAAACCACAGCGCCTTGTAGATAGGTGTAAACAGTTTTGTCAACATTGAAACTAAAGACACATTTGATTAAAGTTACTCATCTTATCGCTTCAACTAACACCTTGCTTATGAAAAACTTGATGTCTCGCGACAGCGCAATAAATTATGTGGGCACAGAAGACGAATTTTATCTTTAAGCCCCTATCATAAGAAAAAGTGCAGTAGGCACCCAACTTCGCAATTCAGAAAGGAATCGCAAGTCCCTTTACAACGAAAATAGCTGCTGATTTGTTTGAAAGCCTACTAACAAATGTCAGAGCAACCCCTTCACATCAAACTAACACCATAGGAATGCGAAAAGACTAGCACCTACTTGCTATGCATACAAGGTAGCGGTGATAATTTAATGATGAATTGCTAATGGTGGCAGAAGAAAACAGATCAATGCTGTACATTTTGAGACTTAAGATGCTATGGCCGCTAAATGAAATAATATGATTTAGGTAAATACCTGTTATAGTGTTGGAAGATCACACAACAGCAACCAGCGCTGTGGAAACCACTACACAGGAACAATGGCACAAGCAACAAATAGACCTACTGACCACTGTAATCACATACAGACTGGGGAAGTAATATGACCTGACCTGGCTAGGGAACGAATCGATAGTCTGGGGCTACCCGTCTACCAGTCGTGGAGTTGAGGGGTAGGGAGGGACAGATCTGGAGGCAAGATGCAACTACAGACGTGCTTAGCAAACGGAATTGGAAAATATATTGGAAAATCTCAGGAGAGGGGCGGATATCGGCGTAAGACACAGCTGCAGCCAACGATTTTCATTTGGGGTATATAGGAGCCCAACTATGCTGAATGTCGGAAGAAGAATAATATACATTTTCACTGAAGTGCAAGACATATGAACATCAAAGGTACCATATAACACACACACACACACACACACACACACACACACACACACACACACACACACACACACACACACACACACATCCATTCATCCAGACATCCATCAACCTAAACCTACCTACCTACCTACCTACCTACCTACCTGTCTGTGTGTCTGTCTGTCTGTCTGTGTGTCTGTCTGTCTGTCTGTCTGTCTGTCTGTCTGTCTGTCTGTCTGTCTGCCTGCATGCCTGCCTGTATGTGAATGTGATTGAGAGAGAGAGTGAGTGTGTGTGTGTGTGTAAGAAAAACGAGAGAAAGAGAGAGAGAGAGAGAGAGAGAGAGAGAGAGAGAGAGAGAGAGAGAGAGAGAGAGAGAGAGAGAGTTGAATTGCATCACTATTTTTTTTACGATACACATTTAACCGAAAACTCTTTCACCACTTACCCCATACCGACTATATGGCACCATAATTCACCTACTGATAAAATTGTTAACTATTTGTGCGTGTGCTTGCGAGAGAGAGAGAGAGAGAGAGAGAGAGAGAGAGAGAGAGAGAGAGAGAGAGAGAGTGAGAGAGACAGAGAGAGAGAGACAGAGAGAGAGCGAGAGGTAAGAGATATAGAGAGTGAATGTGTGTGTGCGTGCACGCGTGCATGCGTGTGTTTGGAAGAGAGTGAGTGAGCGAGAAAAGGTGAAGGAATGTGTTTGTCCGTGCATGCATGCGTGTGTGTATGTGTGAGAGTGACTGAGGGAGTGTTTGCGTGCGTGCGTTCATGCGTGTGTGTATGTGTGAGAGAGTGTGACTGAGAGAGTGAGTGAGTGTGTGCGTGCGTATGTATGTGTGTGAGGGAGTGAGATTGACAGAGTTAGTGAGTGTGTGTGTATGAGTGCGTGTGTGAGGGACTGTATGAGAAAGAGAGTGAGTGAGTGAGCGAGTGAGTGAGGGAGTGAGTGACGAGTGAGTGAGTGAGGGGGGAATGAGTGAGTGATAGAGTGGGAGAGTGTGTCCGAGCAAATGAATGAGTGATGGAGTGTGTGCGTGTGAGTGAGAGAGAGTAAAAGAGAAGGTGAGTGAGTGCGACAGAGAGAAAGAGAGAGAGAGAGAGAGAGAGAGAGAGAGAGAGAGGGAGATAGTGGGAGAAAGGATATGTTAGTGTGTGTATATATGTGCGCGCATGTTTGTGTGTGTATGTGTGTGTATGAGAGAGAGAGAGAGAGAGAGAGAGAGAGAGAGAGAGAGAGAGAGAGAGAGAGAGAGAGAAGAGAGAGAGAGAGTTGAGCACACGCATGTCATGTAACATGCTATTCCATATATTTTGTGTATTCTCATCTTTCATATTATCATTTTGAATGCCACTTGATTGCATCACGTATAATATGAACATATGTACATTACTGTAGAGTGAGTGAGAGAATAAGAGAGTGTGAGTGAGAGAGAGTGAGTGTGTATGTGTGTGTGTATGTGTGAGAAAAACATGAGAGAGAGAGAGAGAGAGAGAGAGAGAGAGAGAGAGAGAGAGAGAGAGAGAGAGAGAGTTGAATTGCATCACTATTTTTTTTACGTTACACAATGTATATGTACAATTTTTTTGTCAATATGCTTTTACAATTTTTGTGAGAATGCTCACTACAATCGTCAGTGTATGTGTGTGTAAAGTGTGGGAGTTTGTTCATACTAGTTTAAGTGATTATGTGAGGCATCATGTATGTGTCTAGATGTGAGGAAGTGTGTGTGGGGGACGTATGTGTGCGGGGGATGTATGTGTGGGAGATATATGTGTGGAGGGAGTGTGTGTAGGGCGATGTGTGTGGGGGATAGGGGATGGGTGGGTAGGGGGATGTGTGTTTCGGATGCGTGTATGAGTGGGGATTGTATGTGTGGTTAGGGAGATGTCTTTGGGTAGGGGATGCGGGTTTGAGTGAGGGATGTGCCGGTAGGTGGAGAATGTTTGGGTGGGTGGGGATATGTGTGGGTGGGTGAAGAGATGTGTGGTGGGTGAGGGATGTGTGGGTGAGAGAAGGGATGTGTGGTGGGTGGAGGATGTGTGTGGGTGAGTGATGTGTGTGAGGGTGGGGGTGTTTGGGTTGAGAGTAGAAAGTGTGGGTGTTGGTGGGTGGGGGTTGTGGGGGTGGGTGGGTGGGTGGGGAATGTGTGTGTGGGTGGGTGAGGTATGTTTGTATGAATGGGTGTGGGGGGATTGTGGATGGGAGTGTGATGTGTGTAGGGGAGGGTGTGGCGATATGAGTGTGGATTGGCGTGTGTGGGTGGGGGAAGTGTGGATGGGTAAACGATGTATGTGTGGGTGGTGAGGGTGTTTGTGCGTGTGTGCGTGTGTGTGTGTGTGGGGGTGAGGGGTGTTGTGTGTGTGGCGAAGTCTGTGGGCAGGGGATGTATGTGTGGGTGATTGATACGTGTGTGGGTGAGGGGTGTGTGTGGGTGGGTGGGTGGTGGAGCTGTGAGTGTTTGCGGGGTGTGTGGATTAGTGGGGATGTGTGTGTGGGTGGGGGATGTGTGGTTGGGGATGTGTTTTTGGGGATGAGTGTTTGGCTGGGTGGTTGGGGTGTGGATATGGGTGAGTGGATGGGTATGTGGGTGTGTGGGCTGGGGATGGGTGTGTGGGGGGGAGATGTGTGTGTGTGTGTGTGGGGGATGTGTGTTGATGGGGAAGGGTGGGTGTTTATTTGAAGGTGTGTGTGTGGGTGGGTGATGTATGAGGGTGGGGTGTGAATGGGTGGGTGTGTGTATGAGTGGGTGTGGGTGTGTGTGGGTGGGTGGGACTGTGTGTGAGTGGTTGGGGTATGTGGTTGGGAGATGTGTATGGATGGGTGATGGTGTTTGGGTAGGTGAGGTATGTTTGCATGAATGGGTCTGTGGGGGAGTGTCTAGGTGGTCGGGGGATGGGAGTGTGATGGGGGTGGGGGATAGTTTGTCGATGTGTGTGTGTGTGTGTGTGTGTGGGTTGGGGTGTGTGGGTGGGGGAAGTGTGGGTGGGTAAAAGATGTATGTGTGGGGGTGAGAATGTTTGTGCGTGTGTGCGGATGTGTGTGTGTGTGGGTGAGGAGTGTGTGTGTGTGGGTGGGGCGAAGTCTGTGGGCAGGGGATGTGTATGTGGGTGATTGATACTCGTTTGTGTGAGAGATGTGTGGGTGGGTGGGTGGTAGAGCTGTGGGTGGGGAAGCTGTGGGTGGGTGCGGGGTGTGTGGATTAGTGGGGATGTGTGTGTGGGTGGGGAATGTGTGGTTGGGGGATGAGTGTTTGGCTGGGTGGTTGGGGGTGTGGATATGGGTGAGAATGTTGAGGGCTGGGGAATGGGTATTGTGGGGAGACGTGTGTGTGTGTGTGTGTGGGGGAAGTGTGTTGATGGGGGAAGGGTGGGTGTTTATTTGAGGGTGTGTATGTGTTGGTGGGTGATGTATGAGGGTGGGGTGTGTGTGTGGGTGGGTTCTGTATGGGTGGGTGTGGGTGTGTGTGTGGTTGGAGAATGTGTGTGAGTGGCTGGGGTGTGTGGATGGGAGATGTGTCTGGATGGGTGAGGGTGTGTGTGGCTGGGTGGGTGGGTGGCAGTGTGGGTGGATGGGGATATGTGGGTGGGTGGGGTATGTGGGTGGGTGGGGTATGTGGGTGGGTGTGGGTATGTGCTGGGTGTGTGGGTGGGAGATGTGCGTGGTGGGTGGAGTGTGTGTGTATGAGTGGGTATATGTGTGTGTGGCTGTGAGGTGTGTGTGTGGGTGGGGGTTGTGGGTGGGGGATGTGTGTGGGGGATTTGTGTGAGTGGGGGCGTGTGTGGGTGGGAGGGGGATGTATGGGTGGGTGACGATGGGTCTCATAACATGGTAATAGTCATTGTTTATGTTTACAACATTCATTTGACAATGTTTTTCCTGTGTGAATGTATCATGCACTGTTGATGAATGAACGATGAGTGATTGGAGGGGCCGAATATAAGACCGACCTGCGTGCCCAATTTGTAACCCTTTGAAAATAAAGTTGAATTGAATAAATTTGAATTGAGTCTGTTTGTCTGTCTGTCTGTCTGTCTGTCTGTCTGTCTGTCTGTCTGTCTGTTTGGTTAATGAGACTACAGTATTGGAAAGAAAACATGTTAAAGGCAAATAGCTATAGAGAACTACGAAGCAAGATTAAGCAGTTAAGCTAACTGCATGTCCTTTTACAGGACGTCGCAGTCAAACACATAATCTTTGACTGTTTGTGACTTTCCAAGTAAGTTTACATTCAGTAGTTTGCCATTGCTTTCTGAACGACCAATGCATATGCCATTGTTTGAAAATTAGCGCAAGCGGTCTGCTCCCAAACCAGATTAAGCAACATATCCAAAACAAACATCGTATATAGTATTTAATGCACTCTAATCATCATTTTTATTTTTTTTAAAAAAAGGTTAGTTTAACGTCCTTAACAGGACGTCGCACTCAACCCCACATTTAACATTTTTTGACTAATTTACGAGAAAAATTTTACCGTCAGTAGTTTGCTATTGCTTTTTGAACGACCGACGGTCATAACATCGAACAGAACGCAAGGCTGTCGGCTTTCAAATAGTCTGCGGCCAATGTCGACCCCTCGACTTGGTGTGTCGGGGAATTATGAAACGCATTCACTGCCCCTAAGCCACACTACCGGCTTATGTATTTTACTGGTCATTGTGAGTTTAGTTTCTGTATTGGCCGGCTCTGTGGCGAAGGGGTTACGGGTGCATTTCGTAATCTCGCATACCGCCTTCGAAACACAGGTGTGGGCGATTTAGAAGCAGACCGCATTGCGAGGGGTTTCATACAATGGTATGGCTGCCTGTCGTTCAGAGGCAATGGCAAACTACTGATTTAAACTTGCCAAGAAATCACAAACAGCCAAAAATGCTTACGTTGACTGAGACGTCCATTAAAGGTTATGCAACTAACTAACTTCTGTATTGTTATGGATAGCCTGGTTAGAGCTTTTTGTGGCCAGTCATCATTATTAATTATGGTACGTGAAGTATGAACATGAAGTCTTTGCAGAACGTCGTTCTCAACATGGCCCGCCAAAAAGAAGCTAGATCTATTGCCAGTGCCCCTGCCTCATAAATTTACTTGCCCAAGTGTCTTCAATGTCAAGTACCCACCCCATGCAGGTCAAACACTGCTACCTCTTCAAGAAACTATGTCTTCCATTAGTGTACACTAAGACGTTAAATATTGTCAAAGTATTTCAGTTTCAGAGAAATGGACAAATGTTTATGAGTCAATCCTCTTTGACATTCAGAGATTGTAGAGTTTCCGTAGATTTCTTGTTCTTGATTCATGGCATTGTTAGCATTTTTGTCTGTAACATTTAAGTTCAGATGACACATTAGTTGTCTATAATGATTTCTTAATGGTTCATGACTCACAGGTTAACAAACAAGCTCTTAACATGTTACTTTTATGTTTTTGTTGGCGTAATTCCAAAGTGGCTTAATGTCACGTAACACCTGAATTACTATGGGCTGTCTCATTCTTACATCTTTAGGACAGCCCCATGTGTAGTTAATCCCGGAGTTAAGTTATTCAAAATGTGTGACCAGCTTAATTCTCTAATTATTAATTATAATTTTTGCTTGACGGATTGTTTTGTCTGTAAACATTACTTTGTTAAGTTCAGAAAAAAAGGTGTTTATTTGTGCCTGTTAACAGACAGGATTAACTATTTTAATCCTTTAGCACTGTTTCAGAGGAGAACTGTATCATTTGCATACCCCAGCTCTGGAATTAGATTTCCACGAATTATGAGAGGACCAAACCTATCGTTCTCTATGGCTAAGGTAAACCGGTCTCTGTGGCTAAGGGCTTGCGAACGTGGTTTGTGAGCCCGTATACCCGGGTTCGAAACGCAGCTGTGCTGGTTTTTTCGAAAAAGGTATAGGAGCCGGTCGTTCAGAAAGCAATGGCAAACTACTGAACGTAATATTTGCCCAGGAATCACGAACAGCGAAAATGCTGGGGTTGACTGCTACGTCCTGTGAAGGACATGCAACTTAATTTAGAAACCTATCGTGCCTCATCATATTTGATGTTTCTCATTACATTTTCAGCATTGATGTTAACAGTTATGGAGAGAGAATGCAACAATGATTTACCCCATTTACACCTAAAATCAGTTTAATGTTGCATCAGCTACTCTGACAGCTGCTTGTTGTTTGTGATATGTTTTAATTGAGTTGATCAAATGTTCTAGAATCGCCATATCTCTCATAATTTTCGACAATTGCTGTGTTGAACACGTTTTAAGGCCTAACTGTAGTATATGAAACAAGATGAAGATATACAATGTACCCCTACGTGTCGCAGAAATGTTCTCATAATGAAGATATAGTCCCCGATTCCTTCGCCCTGTCTGAAATCTGTCTATACTTCTTATTATTCATTCTAAGTTTCTTTGATAATATCTTTGCATAAACAGCGTGACAGCTTCTCCTTGCTTTCAACATTCACATGACATTGGACTGCGTTCATAGTCGTTAGCTAACCCGTTAAGTTGTCATTCGGGAGATGCGGTTGCGTAGTGGCTAGACGTTCTCCTGCCGACTTGGTTGTCAATTGTCAAGGGTTCGATCCGCATCGCGACGGATTCGAATTTTTAAAATTGTCCTGTGCTAACAAATCGACCCAGCCTACAATAGAAAATGTTGTGGTAAGCAATGGCAGCAGGCATATAATGGGATAGCACATAAAACCCATTGCGCCTGAAGGTAAGCAAACGGGTCCGTTATCTACTTTACTACCGACGTTGCCAGTGTATGTAAATACCTGACTATGTGATTCATTCATTCAGTAGCATGTCCCTTGCATAACGTCTCTCCCATAACAACAGTCCGGAAAACGTCTCGGTCACAAGCAAGATGTCCCGCGTCCGATACACCCATCTGGAGATCATCTGCCTCGTCCGGCACCCATCTTCTCTTTAGTCTTTGACTATGTGATACTCAAGCTAAAAACAAAGGGTGATTGTATGCTTCCAATTTTCCCGGTTGGTACTAGTTAGTTAGGTAGTTAGTTAGTTAGTCGACAGATCATCCTCATTGCACATCGAACCATTCAGTCCATAAGTGCTCGGATCCCCTCCTCAGCAAATCCCGCAGCGTATAGCGGCTAACGACGCCAGTTCTGTGTTGGTTTATCAATCTTCTTTGGCTTCCTGCGTAGTGTTCTTGTTTGGCCACACCTCTTTTAATTTGCTGCTCTCGCAGTCTGGCCATTGTTGTAGATTCACAGTCATCACTTGGTTCTCGCAAAAGTCTTACTTCTCGTAGAGCATTCAGAATGTCGGCCTGGTCCATGGCGCGTCCGCCCTCCACAGTAGCCTCACCTGCGAGCTTGTCAGCCCGCTCATTTCCTTGTACTCCCGCATGCCCTGGCACGAAGATGAAACTAATCTTTGCCAGTCGAGACCGCTCCAGAGGCAGCAACCATTCTCTTCGGATCGACCCCTCCTCTATCCTCTTGATCATGTTCATTGAGTCGCTAAGGAAACAAGCCCTAGTGAATGTCTGTGTCTCGAGCCATGTTATTGATTTACTTACTGTCATGACTTCCATGGTCAGGCTACTTGTGGTTTCAGTAAAAGCACCAGAGTCCTCCTTCACAATTCTCCCTCCGGCCCGAGCTGTAAAGGCCCATGAGCTTCTCACATGTCGGACGACCGACCCATCTGTGTAGATGACCGCGTCACCGTCTAGCGAATTCTCGAAAATCAACGCTTGTACTTCAGCCTCAACAGCAGCCGGATTTTCTTGTCTGCATTTTCTGTCAAGTTGGATGCAAACTTAAAAGGATGTGCAGAAGTCTGTTGGCACTTGCACCCACTCCTCGCCAGGTTCTAAGTCCTCAAGTGAACACACCTGTTGAAGAATGTCTTCGGCTTGACCCATCCACGACCGTCCTCTTTTTAACCTGCTGCCCTTCACCTTCCTAATTTCACTATGCAGTGGATGTTGTGTGTTTGCGTTAATTATGAGGTAGGCGCGTGCCCTGCAATCTTGTATTCTCTCTTCAATGGTTGGAAACCCAAGAAGGTAGCGCATCGCCCTGCATGCTGTATCTCTTGTACATCCAAGAATAATGCGCATAGCTTCATTCTGTATCCTTTCCATCCGTTCTATCTGCTTATGGCTGAGAGTCAGGATTGCCATTGCATACTCCAAAACAGACATGACCAACCCCTCGTACAGAAGACATAGATGGCGCTGCTCACAGTTTGCTGCCGCCATCACCCGCATCGCTGCCAAACCCCGCTTGGCCTTTGCTATCACCTGGTCTATGTGCACATTATAAGCAAGGCTTCGATCAAACCATATCCCCAGGTAATTCATTGCCTGCGTTCTTTACACCATCTCTGAACACAGCATTACAGTTGGTGTTGGAGTGTTGACAATATGATTATTCAATGAGAACCAAATCACTGTTGCCTTTGTTGGGTTGACCATTGCCCCAGCTTCATCACACCAAGTACTTATGCGATTGAGTTCGGTTTGTAGTTCCACAGCAACCTCCTCTCTATCCTTCCCCTTACGATACACTAAAACATCATCGGCATATGACAATGTCCTGCCAGGTCCAGTGATCTGCTCACTGGTGATTCTCACTGTGTAGGCGTTGAACAGTACCGGAGATAATGGTGATCCCTGTGGTAGGCCAGGATATATTGTTGTTGGTTCCGAAGTCCAACTGCCACATCTAAAAACTACTTTCCGTTGGAAGAGGGCTGCAGCGATCCAACTAAGGAGGAATAGACTTATGTTTAGTTCGAGAAGCTGAAACATTAAAAAATCCAGTGGTACTCTGTTGTATGCGTCCTCAAGATCAATCGCTGCAGCAACGGTTTCAGTGCCTGAGTGGAAACCTTCATAGACATCCTGGGCAAAGACTGCTGCATTGGTCCAGGTTTCCCTTTTTGGACGGTACCCACCCAGGGTGGGTGGGAAAACACCTTGCCTCTCTAGTTGGCTTGATATTTTCTTGGCAATTACCTTCTCCAGCAGCTTGCCTATTGTATTCTAATATAATAATTGCGTATCCTTTTACAGGACTTAGCTGTCAACAGCAGCATCTTTCAGCTGTCTGTTGATCTCTTGGCAAGATTACGCTCAGTAGTTTGCCATTGCTTTCTGAGCGGCCGGCTCAGTATCCGCAAGTCACGAGCGGGGGTCGAACCACCTCAGTTCTCGCTCCGCTGCGAGACTCTGCGTGATAAACGGGATTACAGAGAGAAAGTGTTGTAACCCCACAGCCAGAGAGACCGGCTATTGTATTCTGCATGGTTATAATTCGATATCCCTGAATTTTTTTGTGGTCTTTGTCAGGCTTCGGCAAGGGAATCAGATAGCTGTGTAACCATTCCTCCTTGATGCTAGCACCCCCTATACTGTTGTTGTACATGTCTGCTAGTTTCTCTAGCTCATTGTCGGTACACCTATTAATGTCATCGTATCTTATGCCATCAGGACCTGGAGCACTGTTTTTTGATCGTCGAAGCACAGCCTTGATTTCTTTCACTGTCACTGTGTCTTCATCCGAAGTCTCGTACTAAGTCTCCACAGCTGCGTTTGTCATATGGTAGTTCGTTTTCCATCGTCTACTGTGCGGAGGTACAGTTGGGAGTTTCTCTTCCACGGGTTACGAGATCATGGAGGCATTTCTTAAAATCTTCATTACGTTTAAAGAGGGCCATAGACAGTGAAAAGAAAACACGTTAAAGATAGATGGCTCTAGAGCAGGATTCATCAAAATATCCCAATAACAAACATCATTATAAACACTTAAATTAAACTACTAATAATTTTCTGAAATAATGAAAAAATTGTAAGTTATGAAACATAAATGGTAAGAATGATTAACATACACAATGTGGGACAGAAAACCATTGTACAATTCATCTTTATGAAGATGATGGAAAATACTATATGAAAATCAAAAGTTCCCAAAGAAGTTGAATAAACAATTAAAACCTATGTTATCTGAAACAGCAATCCTCATCGCCATCCTAATCCTCATCATCATCGTCATCATTATGAACTGGAAAATAATTTGTCTTCACCGCTGGCTGAAAGGCTCTATCTTTGGCCAGTTCCCTTACCACATGCATGTTCATGAACAGGATGCCTCTAATACCCTGTTTCCACCGTTGTGTTTGTGGGCGCCAGCCTCATCTTCCAGGAACTACACTACAACTGTCATGACTGTTCTTTCCATGCCACTTTGTTGGGGTGCTCGCTTTCAACTCAAGCGTAGTCCATACACCTACTACTACTTCTAGTGCACTGGACTGATTTTTGTGTATGGATCAGCTTTCCATATTACCAGTATCTCTCGCCATCAGACTCAGACTTCTAAGGCACTTGTAATTTATATTCCCAAATCAAGGACCAAACGTCAACATTTTAGCCAAACTGACAGATGAAGAGATTGAACCCACTACGTCGACATCAGCACACCGGGTATTTAAGAACAATCGATCTTATCCCTTCTGCCAAGCTGACCTGCGTGTGTTTGTTGACAGGCTATACCTCATCGGCAGATGAAAGGCAGAAGAAGAGGAAGAAAGTGTGTAATAACCTCATCTCTCACATTTTCCTCCCCGATGTAAAATTTTGCTAAGTAGTAACATTTTAGCTCCCTTAATTATCTTGTCTGGTTTTCTCCCCATAGTATGGAAGGAAGACCGAATGAACGGGACTGGCTGGCTGTCAGTCAGTAGTAAAGAAAATGTTCCCTACAACACCCGGCGGGAATGGCCGTCGTCTGAGGACAGCCGCAAGAGACAGCTCGTTTCCTGCCTGTTAATTGGGAAACCGGACGAAAGTTGAATAAAGATGGAAGCGGTGAAGACGTACATTCAACCTATCTGGAACAACATAACAGTTCGGAAATAGTACGTAATGTACAACACATTTATGTAATATTTTGTTCTTGGCGTGAGGAGCGCGTGTCGGTTAAAATCGTAGTACTGATGTGAAGTGCAGATAGCCCCAGTGGTTGAAGTCATAATGAAGGTATGAGGTGTAGGGACTCTAGTGGTTAAGATTATCAGTTTATGCAAAAACAAAAGACAGTAGTGATGACAGCATTGATGAATTTTATAATCATTTAGAGAATGATTTCAAGAAATGTAAGAATTCTGAAGTAAATATCATAATAGATGACTTGAATGACAAAGTTGGAAATCAACAGGATGGACGCTTAGTAGGCAAGCATGGACTGGGGGAACAGAATGAAAGAGGTTGCAGACTTGTACAGTGGGCAAAAGAGAATGATTTGATTATTGGAAACACCTGGTATCAAAAGCACCCAAGGAGATTATGGACATGGAGGAGACCTGATCATAAGATCAGAAATCAGATTGATTTCATTCTCATCAATAGAAGATTTCGAAATGCCTTACAAGTAGCAAAAACTATTCCAAGCGCAAACTGCTACAGCGACCATAAATTAATCTTAAGCAATATATATATAAGAATATAGAGGTTCTGAAAGTAGATAAAGAAATTCAAGAACAATACAGAGTGATTGTGAAAAATAGGTACAATGCAATAGCTAAAATACAGAATATAAATGAACAAAGGGAAATGTTAAGGAACTCCATTCATCAAACTAGCAAAGAAATATTACCAGAGAGAAGCCAAAAAGCTAAGAAAAATGGATGAATGAAGAAATCTTAATGCCGATGGACAAAAGGAAACGTAATAAAAATGACAAACAAGAGTATGCTAAGATAAATAAAGAAATAATAGATTGATTGATTGATTGATTGATCTAGGAACCGACATCACAGCATTCGGGACATTCCCATAAGCGCTCCGTCTCCATCCTCAGCAGCCAGCGAAGAGTTCCAACACTAATAGTTCCAGTAGCAATCTGATTATATGTCCGTCTCGCCTTTCCTCCGAGCGCCGAGCGTCGGCCAGAACCCCTCGTCACACCTCGTTGTCTCATTCTTACCAGACCATGGTGCTCCATCTGCTCCTCCGAGGTGTACACGTGCTCCCACAAGGCCGCAACCACGTCTGCCTTGTCCTGCATCAATACTCCACCAAATTTTGCCGAGCCAGCCAATCTGTCCGCCTGTTCATTCCCCAGCACACCGGCATGCCCAGGAGAAAAGATCCAGGTGATGCTTACTACATTATTATATAAATTATGTTTACTACTAAATAATAGATAAATGTGTGAAGGCAAAAGAAAGTTGTTTAAAAGAGCAATGCAAACCAATTGAATTAAATTCCATTAAAGATAAAAAAAAAAAAGTATGCACAGACAAATCAGTGAGCTCACAGGAAGAAAAAACTGTCATTTACTGTCATTTACTGCCAATATAGTACCTTGCGATGTATGACAGAGGGGTCTTTGAGCCTGAAGAATAAAGGCCGCCTGGCTAGTGCAGTCGCGGCGAACTGTGCAGGTTAGGATTTTCTTTTTGCCCCCGTCAGAAAAAAATCCCATACCTAACCGAGGGATCGAACCCGGGTCTCCCGAATGAGAGTTCGGCGTTCTAGCCTCTCGGCCAGCCGCTCCTAAGAATAAATACAGGGTGTTTGAAATCAAAAACAGGAAATATATTATTGGAGAAAGGTGCTATAATGAAGATGTGGAATGAGTATATAAGAGAATTATATAATGGAGAAAGGGAAGATATACAGAACAAAGTAACTTAGAAGGCCCACCTATTCTAAAAGAGGAAGTCGCTGACGCTATGAAACATACAAAGGAAGGAAAAACAGCTGGGCCAGATGAAATCACAGTAGAAGAATTAGAAGTATTGGGAGAATTTGGGGTAGATATATTAACCAAAATGCTGAATGATATTTACAACAATGGATATTTACCGAGCGATATGCTAAAATCTGTATTTATAGCAATACCAAAGAGACCAGGAGCAATTGAATGTGAAGATTTTCGTTCAGTTAACCTCATAAACCATGTCACTAAGCTTCTACTCAGAATTATAATGAGAAGAACAAGAAAGAAAATAAAAATGGAAATTAGTGAAGAACAGTATGGTTTTATGGAACGAAAGGATACAAACAATGCAATATATATATTACGAACACTAAAAGAAAGGCCAGTAGAGAAACAGAGAGACATATATTTATGCTTCATAGATTATACTAAGGCATTTGATAAAGTAAAACATGATGAGCTGATTAAAATGTTGGAAGATATCAACATTGATGGGAAAGGGAACCAAGTAGCAGCAATTAAAATGGGAAATAAAGAGGGTAGTTACGAACAGATGAAGCTAGGAGTGCGTCAGGGGTGTGTCTTGTCACCCGATCTCTTCTCCCTATATAGCGAAGTAATAATGAGAGAGATCAAAGAGAAGCCAGGAATACTAATCGGAGGATATAATATAAACAATATACGTTGTGCAGATGACACAGTATTGGTGGCGGATAATGCAACAGTTCTACAACAATTATTGGACATTGTAGTATCAGAGAGTGTACAGAAAGGACTCTCCTTGAATATCAAGAAAACAGTAACAATGGTGATATCAAAGAAAATGGGGATACCAAAATGTGACTTAGAAATAAAAGGGAAAATTCTAAACCAAGTGGATAATTTTAAATACCTAGGGGCACTTATAACATCAGATGGAAGATGTATAACAGAGATAAGAGCAGAATAGGGCAGACAAAAGCTGCATTTCAGAAAATGAAGAGTATCTTATGCAATAAGTCGCTATCAATTAATGTAAGAAAGAGAGTGCTAAAATGCTATATAGAACCAGTTTTGCTGTATGGCAGCTAATCTTGGAATGTAAATGAACAAATTAGGAAGAACTTAGAAGCAACAGAGATGTTGTTTTTAAGACGAATGTTGCGAATTCTTTGAACTGCCAGAGTAACTAACCCTGATTGCCTGAAAGAGGCTAATGAAACTAGAACACTACATACAACAATAAGAAAGAGACAAACAGCTTTCGTTGGTCATGTGATGAGAAGAGAGGCATTGGAGAACATCGTGACAACTGGAAAGATCGAGGGGAAGAGAGGCAGAGGCAGACCAAGAGAAATGATGCTGGACGGATTGAGACGGTGGCATGGAGGAATATCATCAGCAGAGTTGATCCAGAACACCAAAGACCGAGATCTGTGGAGAGCCATGAACGCCCACGCCAGCTGGCACGGCACTTGATGATTATATATATATATATACACACATAATTAAAGAAAGTCAAATATACACCAAGAAACACACAATGTGATCTACGGGCACTCAAGAGTGAGGAGATAAAAGATAAATTCAACGTAGAGGTAAAGAACAGATTTGTTGCATTGTCCGAAATGGAAATATTATTTCAAGATGTCAACGACCAATGGGAAGTATGATAGAAATCAGTCAACCGAGCTGCAGAAACAACCACCAAAAAAATAAAGATAATAGGACGCAAGAAATGGATGATGGAAGACATCCCAACACTCATAGGAATAAAAAGAAATAACAAAAAAACAAAAAAAACAGTGATAAATATGAAGAGATTCACAGGAAAATTAGGAAGCTATGCAAAGAGGCAAATGAAACATGGCTTGAGGAAATTGCAAGGACATTGAAAACCCACACAACCCCCGGAATACCAAATTAATGCACAACAGAATTAATGGCATAACAACAAAAAGAAGACACACATCAACGGGTTGCCCAAAAGCCAAAGATGGCACAATCATAATAGAAAAAGATCAGATTTTACACGCGTGGTCAGATTATGTGAAAGACCATTATGATGATACAAGAGAAAAACAATATGATCATCGGAATAATAATGAAGGACTATCAGTTTTGAAGATAGAAGTTCATAATGCTCTTAACCAAATGAAAACTGGCAAGACAGTAGCAGCAAGACAGCAAAGACAGCGGGTACAGATAACATCACAATAGAATTGATCAACGCCTTAGAAGAAAATGGAAAAGACCAAGTCACCAGACTGCTGAACGACATACCTCCTGAATTATGTAATTCAATATCTATTGCAATCCCGAAGAAATCAGGAGCCTTGGAATGTGATCAACATCGAACAATTAGTATAATGAGTCACAACACGAAGATTTTGCTGAGAATTATCATGCAAAGAGTAAGGAAGGAAATACAACACGAAATAGGAGAAGAACAATATGGGTTTGTAGAAGGCAAGGGTACAGTAAATGGTGTATATATACTGAGAACAGTAATTGAACGTTCTATAGAAGTAAAAAAAGATCTATATCTTTGCTTTATTGACTACACAAAGGCTTTCGATAAAGTGTGAGACATGTCGACAAGATAAGGATGTTTGAAGATCTACAAATTGATGGAAAAGACCTTAGACTTGTAAAAAACATATATTGGAAACAACAAGCTGCCATCAGAATTGATAATGAAGTAGGCCAATATCAACCTATTAAAAGAGGTGTGAAACAGGGCTGTGTAATGTCTCCATATCTTTTTTCCCTGTACAGTGAAAATATTTTCAGAAATATAGAAGATATGGAAGGAATCAACATTAGGGGACGATACATCAATAACATTAGATATGCAGATGGTACGGTCTTAATTGCAGACAATGAACAGGGCCTGCAACATTTAGTACATGCGGTTGTTGCACACAGTGAGCAACTAGGGTTAGAATTGAATAGCAAGAAGACACAAATTATGGTCGTCACTGAGAATAAGGAAATACCACAATGTGATATACGAGTAAATGGGCATATTCGTAAGCAAGTTTATCGGTACAGTTATCTCGGAACAGTCATAAAATCTGATGGGAAATGCCTTGAAGAGATTAGAACAAGAATTTCCATTGCAAAGGTAGCCTTCTGCAAGATGAAAAACATACTGACCAATAAAAATATATCAAGTGAAACGAGAACAAGAGTGTTGAAGTGCTACATAGAACCTTCACTTTTGTATGGATGTGAAGCGTGGACAATGAGCAATCAAGCTGAAAAATATCTGATGGCTGTGGAAATGTGGTTTTTGAGGAAAATGCAAAGAATATCATGAACAGACAGAAAACCAATGAACAAGTCCTTCAAGAAACACATGAAGATCGTAAACTGATTAGAGACATTAGACGTAGACAGTCAATATGTTTTGGGCATGTTATGAGAAGAAATCACTTGGAGAATTTGGTGACAACTGGCAAGATCGAAAGGAAGAGACCAAGAGGATGACCGACAAGTAAATACCTGGATGGCTTGGCCACGTGGCATGGTCGAGACAGGAACACGGAGCTGA
The DNA here is from genome assembly GCA_963921405.1 of Cepaea hortensis. Lineage (NCBI taxonomy): Eukaryota > Metazoa > Mollusca > Gastropoda > Stylommatophora > Helicidae > Cepaea > Cepaea hortensis. The sequence continues at coordinate 42,430,920 of OY992887.1, read as the reverse complement.
TCCATGACTCTGGTGATCGAGTGAGATGGCAAAACATGACCGGCCACGCTTATCGATATGATGGATAGATGGAGGTGCATTCGTGGTTAAGATTATAATGCCGGTGTGAGGTGCACTAGTGGATAAGGTAATAATGCGGCGTGAGGGCACTAGTGGATAAGGTAATAATGTGGTGTGAGTGCACTAGTGGATAAGGTAATAATGTGGTGTGAGGTGCACTAGTGGATAAGGTAATAATGCGGCGTGAGGGCACTAGTGGATAAGGTAATAATGTGGTGTGAGTGCACTAGTGGATAAGGTAATAATGTGGTGTGAGTGCACTAGTGGATAAGATAATAATGCCGGTGTGAGGGCACTAGTGGATAAGGTAATAATGTGGTGTGAATGCACTAGTGGATAAGATAATAATGCCGGTGTGAGGTGCACTAGTGGATAAGATAATAATGCTGATGTGAGAGTGCACTAGTGGTTAAGATAATAATGCCGATATGAGATGCACTAGTGGATAAGATAATAATGCCGGTGTGAGATGCACTAGTGGATAAGGTAATAATGCGGCGTGAGGGCACTAGTGGATAAGGTAATAATGTGGTGTGAGTGCACTAGTGGATAAGATAATAATGCCGATATGAGATGCACTAGTGGATAAGATAATAATGCCGATATGAGATGCACTAGTGGATAAGATAATAATGCCGATATGAGATGCACTAGTGGATAAGATAATAATGCCGATATGAGATGCACTAGTGGATAAGATCATATAGCTGGTTTGAGGTGCATTCGTGGTTAAGAACAATACCGTTGTGAGGTACACTATTGGATAAGGTAATAATGCTGGTGTGAGGTGCACTAGTGGATAAGACAATAATGCTGGTGTGAGGTACACTAGTGGATAAGATAATAAATCCGGTGTGAGGTACACTAGTGGATAAGACAATAATGCTGGTGTGAGGTACACTAGTGGATAAGATAATAATTCCGATATGAGGTGCACTAGTGGATAAGATCACAGTGCTTGTATGATGTAAATGAGACAGAGGCCGACCCATACAACAGCGGTCACATGCCATTATTAGACACCTGGGCGTCTTCTTCTTTCGTTCACGTGCAGTTTGTCTTTATCTGCAATGTTGTCTCTTGTATGAATTTCACTGTCTTCTTTAGTTCACGCAGTATCTTCCACTGGTGTTTCTCTAGGCCAGAAGGTTTGCCCAGATATGTCGTGTTTTGGGCAGTCTTGCAGTCTATAATCTGCTGTCTGTGGCACCAAACCACTTGTACACATGGCCGATCAGCCAATCTTGAATTTTGTATAGTATACGTGTATACTAACATATATACGTGTAGCCTAACATATTTTGTCCTGTTCTGAGGGGCAGAATAATGATTTCTTCTGGTCTGTCCATAAAGTGGTAATGGTCCTGAGCTGATGTTAACAGCTTTCTCATTGATTCGATGATTCTTTTCTTATGGTGATATGTAACAGGCACATCAGGTTGCTCTTCCACTGCTCCTTTCCCACTCTGGGCATGAAAGTGTATAAGGTAAATGTATGGCGAATGATCGAGAATTGTTTGAACGACAGCGACCATTTGCAAGGGACTTGCTATATGATTATTATTACTGAAGTGACACGCAAGTGACTGAGTTCAGATCACAGTGTTGGTTTCAGGTGAAGACTAGATTGTATTTAAGATTACAATACTGAACCCATTTTCTAATAAACTCTCAAAAGAGCATTATCCGCACCGTACCGGAGTGAAAGTGGGTGGGGGGGGGGGGGGAGAATGAAAAAATAGGGTGAGTCTAATAGTAATGACCACAATACTTGTGACAAGGACCTAGTGCTTAAGATTACAGTACTGATATGAGTAAAGGACGATCTAATAGTTGAGATTACAATACCGAAGTGTAAAACGGACGATCTAGAGTGATAGCTCACAATACTAGTGCGAGAAGCGGAAGATCTATAGTAGTTAACATTACAGTACTAGTGCGAGAAGCGGAAGATCTATAGTAGTTAACATTACAGTACTAGTTTGAGAAGCGGACGATTTATAGTAGTTAACATCACAGTACTAGTGCAAGAAGCGGACGATCTATAGTAGTTAACATCACAGTACTAGTGCGAGGAGCGGACGATCTATAGTAGTTAACATCACAGTACTAGTGCAAGAAGCCGACGATCTATAGTAGTTAACATCACAGTACTAGTGCGAGGAGCGGACGATCTATAGTAGTTAACATCACAGTACCAGTGCAAGAAGCGGACGATCTAGTGGTAGTTAACATAACAGTAATAGTACGGGAAGCGGACGACCTAGCAGTAGTTAAGATTCAGAGCACGGGTGTGTAGAGTGAGATCGATAAATTCGCCGATCTCTTGTTCTATATATGAGATGTCCCTCATTTCAGGTCTTAGTCATGAAAAGCCTTAATTTATTCTATCTGCCGGCGGGAAAAATAAAGCAGGACCAAAGCTCGAAAGGTTGGATGTATTAACAACTCTATAAAACGGACTAACTCGCTAATATTCTGTTCTCATCGTCACAGTATTTCTGTTTTACGTTTATACGAATGTCAGTTGCCTTTTCTTGGTAACAAAGTTCGCATTCTTCTCTTCACGTCTCAAATTGTTATTCTCGATTATATAACTTCTCAATTACTTATTATCTGTCATTTTGAAGTCAGCATGGCCGAAGGGATAAGAGAACTTGTTCTTAAACATCCGGTGTGCTGATGCCGAGGTAAGGGGTTCAAGCTCTACACCGGTCTTTTGGACTAACATGTTGACTTCTCGTCCTTGACTTGGGGACGTAAATTACAAGTACCTCAGAAGTCGTAGTGGGTTCGCCTGATGGCGAGGGACACCGGTAGTAGGGAAAAGCTAACCCACACGCAAATATCAGTCCAGTGCACTAAAAGTAGTAGATCGTGTATGAACAACGCTTGAGTTCAAAGCGAGAGAACGCCAAAACATTTAGTCATTTAAAAATGCATTCTGACAACACATTGTAATCATTTCTTCATACTTGTTGAACTTCTCAATTCCGTCTTAATCATTACATCTGCCGATATCTTTTCTTTCTGTTTATAAAAATCTCCATTCCTTTCCTCATCCCTAATTTTCTTGTTCATGCCCCAGATCTTTTCGATCAAGAAATATGATTCTGACATCGCAATGTGTTAAATTACCACGCTGCACTTTCAATTTATTTGTTACATAGCTGAATGAATTTCAAGCTTTCCATTTTTAGATAAACACAGGTCAATGCTACAATGTAATAAATAATGAATTTAAATATGCTCTTCTCCAGGGCAAAACGTTGTAACGGATTTGGATCGCATGTCTTCATAATTCCGTAAGAGATATGGGCAGTCTATATCTGATTATCCATTATTGCCAACAGACACAAACCGGATAGACTAGATTTACAAAGGCGTCTGTAATCAATGAAGGAATTCTTTGATTGATTAAGTATCGTAAGCCACGGGCGTGTTCTAGGGATAAGAGCGCTCATACATGAACTGTGTGTGCGCTGATGTCTGGGTAAAACTTCCAACACCTACACCGGCATTAAGTTGGACTTGAACGTTGACATCTGGCGCAGAAAGCAATGGCAAACTACTGCACGTAACAATATCTAGAAAATCAAACTTTAGTTGATGACAACGTCTTGCAAAGAACATGCAGCACGGCATAGGAAAAGTATTTTAAGTACAAGTTAGTCGCATGTCCCTTACATACGTGGCAGTCAACCCCAGCATTTATTGGCCATTTGTGATTTTCTAGACTTTTTGCGGTTTGTAGTTTGCTATTACTTTCTGACGACCGACACTCATAATATTGTGAAAATCAACGCGAAACGATCTGCTCCAAGATCGCTTGAGGCTGACTTCGAACAAATTATGCCGAGACTGTGTAACTGCGTTCACTGCTCTAAAGCCACAGGCGTGGATTTTAAATAAGCGATACCGAACAGATATTGTTCACATGCAAGCGGACAGTAACACCGTGTTCTTTTCTTTCTGATTGTTCATCGGTATTCTGTTCAACCCTTATAACAGAGATTGGTGTGTGTGTACATATATATATATATATATATATATATATATATATATATATATATATATATATATATATATATATATATATATATATATATATATATATATGGATTTGAGTTCCATTGATATGTTGGAAACTGGCAACCTACGTACGGACTTCATAGATGTACCTTGCTTTACAAATGCAAATACGTTAATTCTGACATCGTTTGTGTTTTAAATTAGGAAGTTAATACGTTAAGAATGGGTAGAATGCCCTCTGCGTCCCTCATCGATATTAATGAAAAACTTCACAATGCAACTTTGTAAGCTCTCGGATTACTTGGAATTGTATTGCTATGTTTGCTTTATCCTGCACCTGATGTCGTGTGTGGGACAGGATGAAAAAATCCATAGCAAAGCCCATTATCATCTAGTTGCCATGTCAGAGTTAATTGAATTTCTTTTATGGAGGTAATTATTTTTGGCTTCGTAATACAATAGGAATCGAATCCTCGGTAAGGTGTCGTTTTTTCTGTTGGGGAAAGAAAAGTAAACCATTACCTGCACAGTACGCGGTGACTGCACTAGCCATGCGGCCTTCTTTATTCAGGCTCAAGACCCCCCTCCCCACCTTTCCTACACCTCAAGGTACTATATGCAGTAAATGATAGTTATGACAGATTAATCGACATCCAATTCCCAATCTCGTTCTTATTTCAAACGTTACTTTTAGTTTTTCCCACGAAGAACTGCATTTCATGGCTTCATGTGTTGCCTTTATTAAGTTAATAATTTTCTGTTTGATCCCATAGAGCCTCATCGATGAGCAAAGCAATTTCCTATCAGCACTGTCAAAGGCCTTTTAGCATTTCGCAAATCCATTATAACATGTCAGATTCATTTCGATGATTCACTCTATTATTATGCGTAATATGGTTATCTGATCAGTGGATTATCTGCTTGGACGGCTGCCTGTCTATTGGCCCCTTAGTTGTTTGTCTCGTAATTCCTCCAGAATGAACCCGCTTAATATTTTCCTCTTGAAATGACAATAACACGATTAATCGATAATCTTCGCACTCCCTCAGGGCTTTTTTCCCTTTCTTTCGTTGGTAGCTTCACGAGAAATCCCCCTCTCCAGTCTGATGGCATTTTTTCAGTCTTCCAGAGTGCTAAATGATTTATGCAGTTATTCAGGCAAGTTTTAAAAAAAAATATATTGGCTTTAATAGCTTCTGCTAGGATACATCGTGGACCAGAATCTTTCCCATTATTCAGGAGTTTGTGCAATCATTCAGTAGCATGTCCTTTGCAGAACCTCGCTCCCATAACAACCTTCCGGAAAACTTCTCGATCATAAGCAAGATGTCCCGCGTCCGATACACATATCTGGAGATCATTCGCAACATCCTGCACACATCTTCTCTTTGGCCTGACTCATCTTCTCTTCGCAGGCATATACCACTCCATTATTGTTCTCTCCAAACTTTCATGACGTTTCAAGTGCCCAAACTATTTATGTTTTCTTTGTTTTATCGTCTTTAATAGCCAACCTGGGACGCAGAGGTATTTCCAAGGCAACAGGGCCAGGTTCTATACTGGCCAAGACCTACTAACACGTCCCAGTCGTGCGTTCAGGGCAACAGGTCCCTTCGGGGTCCTGGCTAACGTAGTAGGATCGCTGATTCTTCCGAAGTCGGAGAGTATCTGCCTGCACGGCGAGGAACCACCAGTCTGCACACCAATAAGCCAGCCAACAGACAACGGATGCTAACGCAAACCTCAGTCCGGTATGACATCACACTGATGTTGGACAACAGGATGTCTTCATCCGGCATACAGAACTTCGCGCTGGAGTTCACAGCCAGCGAACACAAGCAAGCAATAGCCAAACTTCTACAATATTCAGATCTTGACGTATGGATGCATTGGTTCTTTTCTTTATCTAAGATATTCTTAGAATCTTTCTATAACATTTATATTTAAATGCATTTATGCGCTGTTCAGCTTGTATAGTAATTGTCCAGGCCTCACAGGAGTATTTTGCAATGGGAAAGATGCACACTCTTAAAAATCTAATTTTTGTATTTCTATCTGTAGCACTCCATAATTTATTCAGTTGTTTCAGTCTTTGAAGAGCAGTAGATATTCGTCTTTTAATTTCTTTCATTGTGTCGCCATTGTTGGTAATCAATGACCCAAGATATTCGAAATTTTCTACCAATTTTCCTCATTAACATATATTTCTTTCCCCATAGTAGTTTTATCTGTATGCATTATCTTTGTTTTTGCTATGTTAAGATATAAGCTGTGATTTTCACTAATCTTTTTGGGTTGAGGTTATTAGGGTTTCTATACCATTCTTGATGTGGATAGTAATACTGTATTATCAGCATATCGAATCTCTGGTATGTCATGGCCACCGATATTTAGGTCATCATATTACTTCCTGGCTATATCATCTCTGACATTTATAATACTATTTTTGGCATACATGTTAAACAAATAGGGGGACAGCACAAAGGCCCTGACGGACTTGCTTTGTATCAAACCAATCTGATGTCTCGCCATCAATTCTAACCGCTGCTTGTTAGTCAAGATAGAGCATTATTTTAAAATTGTACTACATGTGATGGAAAGCCCATATTCCTCACATTTTTTAACTTTTCAAATTTCTTTATTACATGGTTTCTCGCAGTTGATAGCCAGTTCCACTTATATAACACTGCTTCTCTTTGGTGCATGTAAAACGTGGAGCGGTCATTTTTAAATTGTCCCTATGACGTCCCTGTGTTCGCTGCACCGTGATGTCACGTGCTGAGAACTCTTAACATCCTTAACAACAATACTGAAAGATTACAAAACAATGGCATGGTTATTGCAATTTCTATCACACCTTTAGAGTGTTTATTTGAAGCGCCCTCGTATATATAGACTGGCACATTGCCGCCTTGATAGACGATAGCTTGCAAAATGGAATTATACCTCCCCATAACACAAAGCCTGGGCTGAATTTAGAGACCATGTGTTGTCCATGCAGCATGATCCCTCTCACGGCCCGCCTAGTTTACTCCAGAGGAAAGGTAACACCAATACGTCTGGAACAAGGCAAGCTGTAGAAGCTGCGGTTTTGCAAAGCAATGCTCTAACTGTCCGCCTGTCGGAACTTCCATCCTAGACCAGCTGTTGACCAAGTCTTAAGTCCTGGTCTGCCGGCCATAACATGTCTTTAGATTGCATTTCTTCCCACTAGGCTAAGGCTTGTATCCTACCAGTTTCACTCCTCCGCCCGAAGCCGTTGGCACATTTGGGGTGTTGGGTTTGATAAGCGCCGCTATAAATCGGCGCTAACAGAAAGCAGGTAGTACCGTCTACTGTCATCCGGTAGCTCAGCCAAATCCGACTAAGACCTGACACCAGGCATGTGCGTATGTGTGTGTGTGTGTGTGTGTGTGTGTGTGTGTGTGTGTGTGTGTGTGTGTGTGTGTGTAATACACACACACATACATACAATGAAACCTCGGTTTTCGTTGCCTTCGGCTTTCGTCGATTTCGGTTTTCGTTGATTTTTTTACGCGAAAAATTTGTCTCTGCATTCGTTGGTTGCCTCCGATTTCGTCGGTTTGCTCACGGGAGCTCGCTGCTAATGATGCGAAAACAAAGGGACCCTCGCGTTCTTCTGTTCAGTTTGCCGTTGTTTCTTAGTGTGTGAGCATCATTTGCTAATAAGTTAACCCTTTCCTGTTAGTTCCATCTTAGGACCAAGAAAGTTACCAGAGCCAGCAGCTCGTCGAAGAAGAAGGCCAGGAACACGATCGAGTTGAAGAAGGAAATCACTGAAAAATACGACAGCAACATTGAGGTATCTTCTTCTTCTTCTTCTTTCGTTCGCTTGTACAGACCAGGTTGAAGCACAGGAAGAGGCTGACCACGTAAACGATGGACGGAGGGAATAGCAGAGTCCATGGGAATATCGATACATGAAGCCCATAAGCGGGCAATCTCCCGTTGTTTATACTTCATATCGACACCGCTAAGATGAGATTATTATTACTTTAATTATTATTACATTATTATTATTACATTATTATTATTATTACATTATTATTATTATTATTATTATTATTATTATTATTATTATTATTATTATTAAAGGGGAATGTAATCGATACCGAGATAGTGTTGGAATAATTTGCGATTATATGCATAGTTATTGGTAATGATATTCATTTCTTGTGGAAGCTTGTTTCACAGCTTAGCTGCGGAATACGTTAAGCTCGTTTTGTGTAAGTCTATCCTAGGTTTCGGGATATGTAATCCATTTAGTTTTTTTGCTGCGCCTAGCATTATATGTAATCAATGGCCACAGGCAATTTAGGCCATTCCGAAATAGGATTTTGTGAATTAGTTTGGCCTTATTGAAAAGTGCATGCTCTGTGACGAAGCCCTACGGACGAAATTAGTAATCCCGCACGTCGCGTTCAGAACACAGCTGCAGGCGATTTGACAGTTGACCGCTTTACGTTGATTGTCATCCAATGGTATGCTTGCCGGTCGTTCAGAAATCAATGGCAAACTACTGAACGTAAACTTGATAAGATATCACAAACAGCGAACAATGCTGGGGTAGACTGCAATGTCCTGGAAAGGATATGCAACTAACTTATTGGAAAATAAGCGTTTGCGAAGTAGTATTAACTGAAGGCGTATATGAGGCTAGGATTGTCAGTTACGTGCTCACTATAAATTAAACTCACAACCCATTTCTAGAGTGAGAAAAATCGCTTGGTGATTGAATTGGAATAGCCGTCTCAGACTGTAGTGCAACAGTTAATATGTGTCTTTATGTGAGAAGTATAGAACATCTTCCTTGTGTCTTCATCAAGGACATTTGTAATTTTCGCAAGTTGGTAGACTTTTCTCGCTGTTTGTTTAACGAGCGCTTGAACATGGGAATTAAAGATTAGGTTTCTATCAACGACAAGGCCTGATGCTTTGTGCTCAACTACACTTTCTACTGGCAGGTTATCGAGAGAGAGAGAGAGAGAGAGAGAGAGAGAGAGAGAGAGAGAGAGAGAGAGAGAGAGAGAGAGGGGAGAGAGAAAGAGGGGGAGAGAAAGAGGGGAATAGAGAGAAAGAGAGAGCTATTAAGTAAGAGAGAGAGAGTAAGAGAGAGAAAGAGAGAGAGAGAGAGAGAGAGAGAGCGAGAGAGAGAGATAGATAGAGGGAGAGAGAGAGAGAGAGAGTTATACAAACACTGGAAATGAGAGGCAATCGGATTACAAGAAAAAAAAATAATCAAATACTTTGGCAATATTAAAAGGCGTGCCAATCTTATTAAACAAATCCATAAAGGTTGAAAAAGTCGAAGACGGGCTAGCAAGATGTAGGCAGCAATCACCTGGGAAATAACATCAAGAGATAGACGAAGAACAGTCTCCCAGAGTGTAGAACGCAAGGAGAGACATTATTGTGGATCGATTGCCGCCTAACTTTATTGTGGAGGCGATTGGCTGGTTGATTTATTGATTGATTTATGACAGAGAGATAAAACAGTCAACGGAGTGTAGTAATCAGTAACAGAAAAAGAAGATACAGTTAGCTTTACATGCCATTAAAGTAAATTGTAATTCTGTGTAATTCTCTGGAGCGGTGGGCCGCGTGAATAGAATGCTAGTTTCTCCTTTGGGAGACCCGCTTTCGAATCCTCGGTAGGGTGTGGATTTCTTTTTCTGTCGGGGAAAAAGAAAAACCAAAACCGGAGCAATTCGCCTTAATCCCTCAGGCTCAATACCACACTGTCTTACACGGCAAGGTACCATCCGTAGTAGATGACAGACAGTAATTATATTGAACCTACATATTAAAAGAAGTGGAATAGAACTTCCGGTCCCCAGAATGGCGGTTAGGCATTGAACCGCTACGGCCTCTGGAGTATTATCTTTGTGGCTGCGGTTTGCATTTCGCATTTTCCTCATGTTGGACTGGTAGTATATGGTTCCATCGCCCTGCTACTTAGTGAGTGCGTGGCACGACTCTGTGAGCTGTGATACTCACGTGGAATGCTTCAACATGTCTGCTTTTATTTGTACAGTGACCTGCATGTTCGGAACAATAACTACCGGCTGTTGCGGAATAGACTGATTTGCCATTTCGGTTCACGAGTGCATTTTTCAAGAGACTCCTGGGAGTCGGCGCTGGAGCTATGGAGTTCACGCTTAATGAGACGCTTTCGGCGATTCACCCTGCGAATAGAGACAGAGCCATGTGAGAAAACCCGGGTCAATGAGGTCTTTCTGGTAACTGCCGATTCCATCGACGATGGACTGTGGTTTTCATGGAGGACTTTTGTGTTGGCGTTCTGGCGGCGGCATTATGCACAGTGTACCTGTGCGGACTGTTGAATTGCCGATAATCCTGCCTGTTCCACTTTTCACACTGGACAGTGGGGAGCATTTTGTGTGATATTCACTAGCACAGGAACGGAGCATAATGGGGACGACCAGTTGCCGTGAAGTTGGAACCTCGACTAACTAACTAACTAATTAAAAGAAGTATAGGGAGAAAATTAGAGATGCGGTTATTTTACACTGAACAACTAGGGTTAGAATTAAAATGTAAGACGACAGATTATGATCGGCACTAGGAAGAAAGAAATACCACACTGTAATATACGAGTAAATGAGAATATTCTTAAACAAGTGAATCGGTACGACCATCTCGGAACAGTCATAACATCTGATGGGAGATGCCTCGAAGAACAAGACTCGCCATGGTGAAGGTAGTATTTTGCAAGATGAGAAACATACTAAAAAAAGATGTCAATTGCAACGAGAAAAAAGAGTGTTAAAGTGCTACATAGAGCCTGTACTTTTGAATGGATGTGAAGCGTGGACAATGAGCAGACAAGCTGGAAAACCATTTAATGGGAGTGGTAATGTGGTTTCTGAGGAAAAATTAGAACAAAGAGGAACAGGTGGCCAATCTTTCCCCTTGTAAATTATATAATTCAATGTATATTTAGCAATGAAAAATGTATGTGGTAGCCCCTTTCTCTTGGTGCCATGATCTCATGATTAGTTTGGTCAATGATTAATCCATCCCGCAACAAATCAGTCAATAAACTCCCGCAAAAATCAATCATTAAAATCCCGCACCAATCAATCAATAAAATCTCTCACCATTCAATAAATAAGATACGACACCAAACAGTGAATAAAATCCCGCCCCAATCAGTCAATAAAATCCCGCACCAATCAGTGAATAAAATCCCGCACTAATCAGTCAATAAGATCCTGCACCAATCAGTGAATAAAATCATGCACCAATCAGTCAATAACATTATGTCCAAACAATATAAGTAGGCTGCACATGAACCTCAAGAACGTCCCGTCCCTTTCCTTGGTTTTACCCACGCGTCCCGTCCCTTTCCTTGGTTTTACCCACGCACTAACAGCGGTTGTTTGTATCTTGATCTCTTGAGACTATCTCCTTACTTGCATTAGTCGGGAAACAACATGAAACGTCTTTGTGAACTGCTAATCTAACCATGGACTACGGAGTCGGCAGGCTAATAAAAACAAATCTCACAGTATTCAGTTGGAGCAAGCAGTAATCTTTAGACACAAAAGACAGAGCATACTAAGTGCCACTTGTTCAATAAACTAAAGATAGACTTAAGTTAAGCTGAGTTGAATTAAGAACTGATATCATTGCACTCGGGGCATTCCCATAAGCGCTCAGTCCTTATCTTCAACAGTCAGCGAAGACTTCCAATACTAATGGTTCCCGTTGCAATCTGATTGTATGTTCGTCTTGCTTTACCTCTGAGTGACCACTGTCCACTAGATTCTCTGACCTCCCCTTGCTGCTGCTTTCTCTCTTGGCCATGAAAGTCTATCTGTTCTTCTGCTGTTATTCACATGCTCCCAGAGGGCCTTTACCACATCGGCCTCATCATACATCAAAATCACCCCTTAATAATGCAGCACTAGCCAGTATGTCTGCCTGTTCATTTCCAGCTACTCCTAAGAGTCCTGGAGAGATCCAGCGAATGCTCACAACCCACGACCTCTGAATCGATGCATGTCATTCTGCACGAAACATGCCAGTCTTCACCTTTAACAGCATATTTTGTGAATACCATAAAAGATAGTAGATAATGATGAATGTACGTAACTGTGGAATTGGTAAAACCACGGCTAAAAATGTTTTGCAGTACTGTCCAACATAACATAACAGAGACAATACCTTTGGCCTACAATAGACACCAGCCTGCAGACCCAGTGTCCGCCGGTTCTATCCAACTGGGCGAATTCATATTTTCTAAAACTTACCAGGGCTCCCTGGTAGCCCCTGCATAGCATGAGTACCAAGACTCTGCTGAGAAATAAAGGCGGCTTGGATTATACTGCCTACAACACTAACCCACCGAGTGCCGATTGTTATATACAAATATGGATCTACCACCGAAAGACCGATGTGCTTTACCGATTACACAGCCCTATGTAAGAGTCCTTGACCACTCTGTTTGAGGACACACCGTATGCTCGATGCGCCTTAAGGCGAGCAGGAGTCCTTTACCTCTCTGTTTCCGATCTGTTTGAGGACACACCGAATGTCTTACCGATTACACTCCCCGTGTAAGGGTCTTTACCGATCTGTTTGAGGACAACTGTATGTCCGATGTGCCTTACCGATTACATGTTCCGTGCAAGAGTCCTTGACCACTCTGTTTGAGGACACACTGTATGTCCAATGTGCCTTACCGATTACACATCCCGTGTAAGAGTGCATGACCACTCTGTTTGAGAACACGGTCTATGGCGATATCAATTCGCCCACATTAACTTGCTTTCTTTCAATATTTCAAGGTTGAAATCTGAAGGTGTAAGAAGAGGAAAAACGTATCTGTACTTCCAAATTTATTATTTCCAGAGCGGTGATTGTCGGAATGCAATCTAATTTTGCTTGCAATAGAGATCGCACTCACAAGATGTGTTGGGAAACACATGGACTACTCACTAAGCTTGCTTGCTTGTATCCCATGTGCATGCTATTAACGTTGTTGATAAATATTAATCAACATAATAAGGAAATGGACAGGCTGACACAACCGACTTTCATAAAGACAGATAGACAAACAAGTAGACAGATAGACGGGTAAAATACAGACGGGCAGATAGACCTAGAGACATACAGACCGACAAATATACAGACAGGCAAGCATGTATGACAGACACACACAGACAGTTTGCCAGCCAGCTAGTCGAACAGACAGACAGACAGACAGACAGACAGACAGACAGACAGACATACAGACAGACAGATATAAATAGGAACAAGACTTTGCATCAATATATTTACAGTTGTGTTAATTTCTTTCGCTAAGCCATTATCTTTTCAGATAAGGTTTTCCACCTTGAACAGTTCATTTGGCTGTTTATTGCGTGTACTATCTTAGCTAACAGGGGCATTTGGCAACATTCGGTGTTAACAGAACTAAGAAAGCCGACGACGCAATAGACATTCATCTAAACGGACACACTACTTACAAGTCAGTCAGATACTTCATGGAATTCTCCCCAAGAGACTGTCACCTCCCGACAACAGATAACTGTCTTAGGAATTTCTTGCAATGAGTAAATCAACCAACACGGCAAGTGCAATCGGTAAGTTTTGCTAGAGCACAATCATCATCATCATCATCAAGTGCCCCGCCCGCCGGCGTAGACGTTCATGTCTCTCCACATATCTCGGTATTTGGTGTTCTGGATCAACTCTGATGCGATATTTCTCCACCCTACAGTTTCAATCCATCCAGGATCATTTGTCTTGGTCGGCCTCAGGTTCTGCCTCTTTCCCCCCTTGATCTTTCCAGTCGTAACGATGTTCTCCAATGCCTCTCTTCTCATCATATGACAAAAGAAAGCTGTTTGTCTCTGTCTTATTGTTGTATATAATGTTCCAGTTTCATTAGCCTCTTTCAGGCAATCGTTGTTAGCTACTGTTAAGTTTTTGAAATGCAACTTTTGCTTGCCCTATTCTGCTCTGAATCTCTATAGTGCAGCTTCCATCTTAAGTTATAAATGCCCCTAGGTATTTAAAATCATCCACTTGGTTAAGAATTGTCCCTTCTATTTCCATGTCACATTTTGGTTCACATCTTTCTTTGAAGACAATCACCAGTGGCAAAATGGACGTTGCGGCTAAAGCTTTTGTCAACACACAAACAACAAATATACACCGATAAACTACATGAAAAAAATATACAAAACATATACGAGGGTATGTTAATAAGTAAGTCACAAATGGCTGTAGAAAAATAACTACATATGATAACAATTTGAAATCAGTTTATGTTTATACATACATTGTCCCTTTATTTCTCAACATAATTTCCACCAACATTGATGCACTTATCCCATCGTTTTATCAGTCATCCCAAACCGGCTGCAAAGTGCTGCGTGCTTAGTTTTCATTTACCTGTCATCCCACAGTACTGTGTGACTTACTTATTGACTCGCCCGCGTAACTTTTTCTACCCAGCTATGCACCGCTTTACGGGATAAACATTTGTCAGCATAAACACTGAGAACCTCTTTGGCGGGAGACATTTCGCGAATGACGCCGAAGTTAAATGTGAAGTGAAAACGTGGTTTAGAAAACAGAGCACGCAGTTCTATGCAGCCGGTATGGGAGGACTGATAAAACGATGGGATAAGTGCATCAATGTTGGTGGAAATTATGTTGAGAAATAAAGGGACAATGTATGTATAAACATAAACTGGTTTCAAGTTGTTATCATATGAAGTTATTTTTCTACAGCCATTTGTGACTTACTTATTAACATACCCTCGTATATGTTTTGTATATATTTTTCATGTAGTTTATCGGTGTATATTTGTTGTTTGTGTGTTGACAAAAGCTTTAGCCGCAACGTCCATTTTGCCACTGGTGATTGTCTTCAAAGAAAGATGTGAACCAAAATGTGACATGGAAATAGAAGGGACAATTCTTAACCAAGTGGTTAACCAGGATCCTGGTGTTATTTGTATTGTTTTGCAATATCTTAGGCCCTCAGGCAATTTCATTGCTCAGTGAACGGAAATGATATTTTTAAAACTTGTTCCTTAAATTATGTTCAATATTTGACCCAAACCGACTTTTTTGTTTGGCATTAAATCGGTTAAGTGGGAACAGCTCAAACGGAGAATGTGGATGAGACCGAAATGTAGACGGATGCAACAACAGCCAAGGAAATAACACTTACAAATATCCTACCAGTACGTTAAAAGACGTAAACAACAACAACAACAACAGCAACAACAACAACAACATGCAAAGGACGTTTTTACACGCGATGAAGCATATTGAGTATATAGTACTAGCGCCATATTTCCAGACTAATCGACTCTCGATGAGTTATGTAGTCAGCATCACGCCTGCCGTCTTTTCTTCGCCGAAAATGTCCTGGTACCTATGTTAGAATGGATTGATCCGGGAGCTAGATCTTTAAAAAAAAAAATCCCTGCCTAAAAAGGAATTCGAACCTGCCGGACCTTCAAGATAAACGGGCTCGCCAGTTTGTTAAAAAAAAGTAAGTTGCATATCCCTTATTGTCAGCGTTTTTTGGCTGTTCGTGGGTTCTTGGCAAGTTTACGTTGAGTAGTTTGCCATCGCTTTCTGAACGACCGGCACCATCGCGAGGCGGTCTGCTGCTAAATCGCACGCAGCTGTGTTTCGAACGCCAATATGCGGGATCACGAACTGAGTCCATAAAACCTTCGCCAGGAACCAGTTTGCTACCAATGCTAGAAAAGTCTTTGCGGTGTTGAGTAAAATATACTGTACATTTAAAATAAAGATAGCAGGATAGAAAATAATAAAGAAGAAGCATACGGTAAATACAGTAACAAGAGATATAGACTCTTACGAAGACATCATCATCATCATGTGTCATGCCGGTAAGCGTGGGCGGTCATGTTTTGCCATCTCACTCGATCACCAGAGTCGTGGATCAGCTCAGTGTTTCTGTCTCGACCATGCCACGAGGCCAAGCCATCCAGGTATTTGCTTCTAGGTCTTCCTCTTGGTCTGTTCCCCTCGATCTTACCAGTTGTCACCAAGTTCTCCAATTTATTTCTTCTCATAACATGTCCAAAATTTTTTGACTGTCTACGTCTAATATCTCTAATCAGTTTACGATCTCCATGTGTTTCTTGAAGGACTTGTTCATTGGTCTTTCTGGCTGTCCATGGTATTCTTTGCATTTTCCTCAGAAACCACATTTCCAAAGCCATCAGATGTTTTTCAGCTTGACTGCTCATTGTCCAAGCTTCACATCCATCTAAAAGTACAGGTTTTATGTAGCACCTCAACACTCTTTTTCTCGTTTCAATTGACATCTTTTTATTGGTCAGTATGTTTTTCATCTTGCTAAAGGCACTTTTGCCATGGCGATTCTTGTTCTAATCTCTTCAAGGCATCTCCCATCAGATGTTATTACTGTTCCGAGATAATTGTACCTATTCACTTGTTGAAGAATATTCCCATTTACTTGTATATTACATTATGGTATTTCGTTCTTCCTAGTGACAACCATAATTTGTGTCTTTTTACAATTTAATTCTAACCCTCGATGTTCACTGTGTAACAACCGCATCTACTAAATGTTGCAGATCCTGTTCATTGTCTGCAATCAAGACTGTATCATCTGCATATCTAATGTTATTGATGCATCGTCCCCCAGTGTTGATTCCTTCCATATCTTCAATATTTCTGAAAATACTTTCACTGTACAGGAAAAACAGATCTGGAGACATTACACATCCCTGTCTCTCACCTCTCTTAATAGGCTGATATTGGCCTACTTCATTATCAACTCTTATGGCAGCTTGTTGTTTCCAATATATGTTTTTTACAAGTCTAAGCTTTTCCATCAATTTGTAGATCTTCAAGCATCCTTATCATGTCGACATGTCTCACTTTATCGAAAGCTTTTGTGTAGTCAATAAAGCAAAGGTGTAGATCTTTGTTTACTTCTACAGATCGTTCGATTACAATTCTCAGTAAATACACAGCATTTCCTTCTACAAACCCACATTGTTCATCTACTATTTCAGGTTGTATTTTCCTCCTAATTCTTTGCATGATAATTCTTAGAAAAATCTTCGTGATGTGACTCATTATACTAATTGTTCGATCTTGATCACATTCCAAGGCTCCTGATTTCTTTGGGATTGCAATAAATATAGAATTACATAATTCATGAGGTATATTTCCAGTATCATATATTGTATTAAGCAGACTGGTAACTTTATCTATTCCATATTCTTCTAAAGCATTAATCATTTCTGTTGTTACGCTGTCTGAACCGGGGCTCTTGCCAGATTTCATATGGTTAAGAACATTCTGAACCTCCATTTCAGTATTACTGGTCCTTCATTATTATTTTGAACATCGTAGTGTTCGTCTCTGTTGTCGCCATAAAGGTTTTTAACGTAATCTGACCATACATGTAAAATCTGATCTTTTTCTATTATGACTTTTCCATCTTTTGTCTTTAGGCAGCCTGCTGATGTACGTGTTCTTTGATTAGTAAGCTCCTGGATTCTTTTGTGCATTAGTTTCGCATTTTACTGTTGTGTTGTTTTTCAATTTCTCCGCAATTTTTCTCAAGCCATGTTTCTTTTGCCTCCCTACATAAGGTTCTGACTTTTCTGTGAATTTCTTCATATTTCGCAGGATTATTTTTGTTCTGTCTTCTTGTTTCCATTATTTGTAAAATTTCTTCAGTCATCCATGTCTTACGGCCCACTTTCTTTAATTTTGGAATAATTTTTTTCTGCTGCACAACTGATTGAATTCTTCAGCATTTCCCATTGATCATCTTCATCTTGAAATAGGATCTCTAGATCAGACAATAAATCATATTTGTTCTTTACTTCTATGTTAAAATTATCTTGTATTTCTTTGTCAGTTTTCAATTTGCACAAGTCATATTAAGGTTTCCTGCTATATACTTGACTTTCTTTAACTTTACCTTCAATGTGCCTGTAATTAATCTGTGATCACTGTAACAGTCTGCATTTGGAACTGTTTTTACGACTGTTAACGCATTTCGAAACCTTCTGTTAATCAGGATGTAATCTATATGGTTTTTAATCCTACTGTCTGGACTCCCCCATGTCCATAATCTTCTAGGATGCTGTTTAAACCATGTGTTTCCTACAACCATTTTTTGTTCGTTTGCCCATTCTACAAGTCTGTACCTTCTTTCATTTCTCTCTCCCAAACCATGGTTGCCTACACTGCATCCATCGCCTTGCTTTCCTATTTTTGCGTTGAAATCACCCATTATGATATTTATTTATGATTTTTTGCAAAGGACGAAGACATGCCAAACTGTAAAAGAAATGAGCCAAGTATATAGTGCAGAAATCTTACAGCATAAATTAAAGTAATTAGATAAATACTTCATGTTTAAATAAACGCATATTCACCCAATACTTTCAATTGTCTACCACTGCAATTTTACACTGACTATCAAGTCTTTCTTTTTCACAAGACTGGCTTCTGCTGATTAGTGGCGATTGCTTACTACAGAGGTAGAGAACTGAAATTACTTTGTGAATATGTGTATATTTCAGCTTGAAGGATTTATCTAATCACTTTAGTTTATGTGTGATTTCTGCAGTATGTACCTGACGAGATGCAGCGAAATATGCCAGGCATAAATCGTGCAATTTATTGTTCGTATCTTCTTTATTCAAATTCACTACGGGAAAACACTGTTTTGAATTATATTAATAATGGACAACAATTCTATAATTTAATAAGTCATGTGTCTGCTTTGGCTTAGGAGTAGTGAATATGTTTCACAGTTTCTCGACATACTGTGTCGAGGATTCTAAATCAGCTGCGAACGATTTGAAATCAGACCTCTTAGCGTTGATGTCGAGAGTATGAGGCGTCGGTCGTACAGAAAGCAATGTCAAACTAGTGAACGTAAAATTGCTTAGTAAATCACAACAAATAGCCAGACAATTCAAGGGTTGATTGTGATGTCCTGTAAAATGACATGCAAATAACTTTCTTGTTTAGTCTTGGGGAGGTAATACCTTTGTCTGTTTAATATCTATAACAAGACAGTTTCCGTTTTTTAACTCTCTCTCTCTCTCTCTCTCTCTCTCTCTCTCTCTCTCTCTCTCTCTCTCTCCTCCCTCTCTCTCTCTCTCTCTCTCTCTCTCTCTCTCTAATCCATGTTTACTGTTTGCACAACTAATTCAAAAAAAAAAAACACTCACCCCAATCACCGTGGCTCACACACAGCGCCTGGATGTATTACAGGATATCATCAGACCAGACAATGCAAGGACAACTACGTTGGATAGTTCAGTAATCTAACCGGATCTCGGCTACTGGTATTTGAATATTAATATGTGGATCTTATCGACTTTTGTCTAAAAATGTCGAATCAAAGATAAAGTCTTTAGTCTAGGGAGTCTCTGTGGCGAAGTGGTCAAGCCGTTTGGCTCGTGCTCCGAAGGTTGTGGGGTCGATTCCGGGCCGCACCCTTCGGTTTACGAGTTAAATGTTTCGGAGACTCCTGTGGGTCGTCGCTAAAAGCTACGGAGTTCGTGCTTTGTGCTACGCTTTCCGTGCTGCGGAAAGAGACTGAGCCATATGGGATAAAACCCGGTGCAATGAAGTCGATCCTGCCGACTTTTAAGCGACTTTTATTTAAATTGCACACAGATTAACACCTTAAGGTCTTCAGTCTCCTCCCCCCCCCCTTAGATCACGCAAGGAGCATCTCAGTACAGTACCCGAACTCAGCAGAATCGGCGAGGATCAAGATTTACATATACCAGAATCACAAATACTATAACTATTCTGTTGTGTGTAGCGTCACTGATTTTCAAATGTATCCAGTTTCATTGTCTATCCGGCCTGCACTTTCTAACGTCAGAAAGAATTTTTAAAAGTACGCAAAGGGCATACTGACCAACCCTCCACCCCTACCCCACGAGGGGGAATGAACAGGCTGATAGGCTGCAGGGAATGCACCTCTTGGTGGTAGATTGCCTATGGACAAGGGGGAGGTGGTAGTGCGCTTGTGGGACCAGATGGAGAAGGTGGGGAATAGATTGAGAACCCGTATATGGAAAGAATGGGATTGTGGGGGATCGGCAGGGGTTCTGGAAGAATCTCAAACCTGAGAGGGACGACTAGGAGAACTTTAAATCAGATAGCGGTGGGGACGATTAGTAATATGACTCCTCGCTGGCTGTTGAACGAGGGGACGGAACATGTATGGGAACATCCTGAGTGCAGTGATGTCGGTTCTTAACTCAACTCAACTCAACTCAACTCACCCCCACGAGGTTTTTAACTTTGTTCGAACAGACTACACGTCCGTTTCAGTATCCAAGGATCAGGAGTCATGTGTACCATCTCTAACTTCTCCTGTAAACATCCATGAAAGTTCACACCGTGCATCGTAGGTGGGTCTCCTCCATATAGAGACCTACGCCCGAGCTTCTAATGTTGTATAAAAAAAATGTTTTGCGTATCCTTTTACAGGACTTAGCTGTCAACAGCAGCATCTTTCAGCTGTCTGTTGATCTCTTGGCAAGATTACGCTCAGTAGTTTGCCATTGCTTTCTGAGCGGCCGGCTCAGTATCCGCAAGTCACGAGCGGGGGTCGAACCACCTCAGTTCTCGCTCCGCTGCGAGACTCTGCGTGATAAACGGGATTACAGAGAGAAAGTGTTGTAACCCCACAGCCAGAGAGACCGGCAAACATTAATACTCGTATGTTGCCAGTCAACAGCAAAATTAATGTCGTAAGATACCACTAATAACGACTGGCATGCGACTGGCTACCTTATTGCATAGAAAACCTTAGCTGCAAAATTCGACCAATTACAATCACTTTTAAAAAGGGCTTGGTGGGACTAGGTTGAAGGCCTATGCTCCACGGCAAGGGAATGGCGGAAGAAGAGGTCAATATCATTCACACTTCTAACAAAACCAGGAACTTTTTGGGCTAGATGTTGACAATAAACATACGAGGGTAAGGTAATAAGTATGTCACAAATGGCTGTTGAAAAATAACTAACTATGATAACAACTTGAAACCAGTTTATTTGTATACATACATTGTCCCTTTATTTCTCAACATAATTTCCACCAACATTGATGTACTTATCCCATCGTTTTATTAGTCCCCCCAAACCGACTGCATAAAACTGCGTGTCCTCTTTTCTAAACCACGTTTTCACTTCACATTCAACTTCGGCGTCATTCGCGAAATGTCTCCCGCCAAGGTGAGTTTTCAGCGGACTTGGCCCCTAGTGATTTCCCGTAAAGGGGTGCATAGTTGGGTAGAAATAGTTACGAGGGCGAGTCAATAAGTAAGTCACACAGTTCTGTGGGATAGCAGATAGATAAGAAGGCATGCAATGTTTGCAGCCGGTTTGGGAGAACTGATAAAACGATGGGATAAGTGCAGCAATGTTCGTCTTTCGCACTGCGAGCCCTATCAAGACAAGTCAACTGAACAAGTCAGGAAGCCTGATACGTGGGAAAATGGTACGTTGCAAGAACACCAAAAGAAACGTGGCATCCAAGATGTGCAGCGTGGGAGCAGAAAAGTCCGCCAAGAAGACGAACCTGGAGAGCCTACCTGCTAGCTGCAACAAAGAACCTGAAATTGCATCTACTACTGAAGCTACCACGAGGGAGAAGATCGACGGCCCATCGCAGACAAGATGTAAGACAGCAGAGAAGAAGGAGGAGAAAGATACCAGAGTCGGAAACACCGACTCAAAAACAGTCCGATGGGTTGTCAAGCGGATTCAAGTGGAGCTGTCAGACGAAGAAATCCTCAAGCAGCTGCAAGAAGAGAATCTCAACATCAGAATCGTGAAGGCGGATCGGATCCTGACCTACTCAAAGATCCCCACGACGCTGGCGGTGGTGACGAATGAGGTGAGCGAGATACCACTCCAGGTATCAATTAGCAAGACAATTCAACAGCCTGAAGGATTTATCTTAAGAATCAATCAATGTTCAAGATGTCAGAGGGCCGGACACAGCAGAGCAGCATGTCACAGTAAGACGGAAATCTGCCGGTACTGCGCTGATCACCAAGCCTTTAAGAAGTGTCCGCTGGCCAAGCTGGACACGGTCTTCCGAGCACCCAACAGCAAAAGAAAGTGTGCCAACTGCCTGGGCAAGTATGGAGAAAGATACTTGGGCTGTCCGTATCCGCAACGACACAGAGACACCTTAAAGATCGCGATCACCATAAAGACACCATTCAAGGAAACAATGCGGAGGGGCGAGACAGCCACGGGTAAAGCACAAGCTGAAAGAGATCAACTGCAAAAGCAGATAGACGAGCTGAAGAAACAAGTCAAGGCACTACAGACACCAGCACCAACCAAAGATAATGAGAAGCTTCTGGCCGACATGAAAGAGATCCAGCACAACATCAAACAAGATATGGAGCGCATGGCTAAGATGAAGGAGGAAAACGAGGAAATCCTACAAATGATCAAGAACGAAAGAGAACTACTGAACGTCGAAAGGACGCAGCACCAGTCCACACCAACAGATGAGATGAAGCAAGATGAAGCACCACAAAAAAAAAAAAAAAAACATCGAGAAACTGATGAAGACAATTCACAAAAAAGGAAGCAAACAGACGCATGATCGAGCCAAACCACAGACCAATAAGAAACAGCAAGCAGAAGCCAGTAGTCCAGCCACGATACCTAAGCAACCCGAGATGAAATCAGCATCCCGCCAGGTAGATGAATATGACCTAGAGGAGCCTGAAGATAACGGGAGCACAGACGAGGAAGACAGTCCCCGCTTAGCTCTATGGAAGAGGAAATTAATATATGAAGCTGATTACGAAGAAAGGGTAGAGCAAACTAAATTACGATGCAAACAATGCGAAAATGACCTCGGCACATGGAAAGATAAATTTCATACGGAAACGCAACTCATCTGGAAACAAATAGAGGAAGAATACAACAGTAACTACGAGAAGGTGACACAAACTCAGAACAAAACGAAAGATAACGAAACATCAAACAAAGAGTCCTTATAAGGACTGCATCCAGCCAAGCCAGACGAGCCAGGAGCCTGCACCAACAAAGAAAACCACAAGAAGAGACGAGCACAAAGGATAGCCGCCGACCAACTCCCAGCTGACGTCACAGACACAAACCAACATAATCAGTCCTAGATAAGACTTACTCCTAAGAGAGCACAAGACAAGAATTAGGGTGAATGAACCCACAAAAACCACGGACATCAACAATAACCACAGCTGAAGAGGCAGGTTGAACGAGGCCAAATTTGGAATTTTTGTTTTGAAAATTGGAATTGGAATTGGAATTGGCATGTTGAAAATGTTGGTGGAAATTATGTTGAGAAATAAAGGGACAATGTATGTATAAAAATAAACTGGTTTCAAGTTATTATCATATTTAGTTATTTTTCTACAGCCATTTGTGACTTACTTATTAACTGACTGTCGTAGCTACGAGAACACGCGATCTTGTAATAGCTTCCTCTCTAGAGAAAAGTAGAAGTAAACGGGCATTTTACACACGCATAAGTATTTGATAAGTATATGATAATTTTACGGACCAATCGCCACACAATTGGTGATGTGGTAAATTACCACACTCTTCGCCGGTACTTCCCATAATATTTTCCTGTACCAATTTTACGCTGGCATCACTTGGGAGCCCTGGTCAAGTAAACAATAAACACACTCCAAGCTCCATGGGGATTCAAACGCATAACCACCTGAGCGACAGGCAAGGATGGCTTTCTATCTCTCTGAAGGATGCGGCTTCAACGCTGTGTTACAGCTTCTGTTAGGTGTTCACCAGGAGCCAGTGTTTTCATTTGAACCACTGGCTACATACAACACATACCACACGCGCCCATATACGTATAATGGGGGTAGGGGGAGAGGAAAGGGGGGGGGGGTTTCCATGGCAGATACTGTCGTTGGGGGTTTGACGTGTTAAGCCTTAACATATTCTAGATAACTACAGAGTAAAAAGGCCTAGCGGCCATTTTCCGTTCTCGCTGCCTTTCCTTCCGAAACAATTAGCGGGAAATTCTGAAAACTGGCTCGGACCTTCTTTTATAGGACTAGATCTACCCAAGAACCATTCTGCATCAACAATAATTCTGCCTATGCTGGGGATTGAACCTTGACCATTCTCTTGGCAGGCAAGCGCACTGATCATTATGCCGTTGTGGTTCTTCCAAGGTTAAGTCCTTGGGTGGTGAACTGGGTACTAGCTATCTTGCATTCTCGTATGGTTGCTCTTCGCCAATGCTCATGGACTTCGGAGGCCTGCATTATTACCTCGGGATTACCTCAATGATGTGTAATCTAGCTGGTGCTGCTTAATGTTGACATAAGCAAGATTGCAAGCATTGAAGCACCAGGGGTAGGAAGGATACTGACATTTGCATATGAGGTCGTTGCGTAAAGGCAGAGGTGAGACTGGACGCAAATAGCGTAAGAGTTGCAGGACACAGTAAACAAAGGCGAAGTGATCGACCGGTGAGTAGAGATAAGCTGTGTCGTTCAGAAAGCAATGACAAACTACTGAGCGTAAACTTGCCAAGTAAATCTGAAAAAAGACACACACAAAAAATGCTGGTATTGACTGCGACGTGCTGTAAAGGACATGCAACTCATCATCAAGTGCCCTACCGGCTGGCGTAGGCGTTCATGGCTCTCCACAGACCTCGGTCTTTGGTGTTCTGGATCAACTCTGCTGATGGTATTTCTCCATGCCACCGTCTCAATCCGTCCAGCATCATTTATCTTGACCTGCCTCTGCCTCTCTTCCCCTTGATCTTTCCAGTTGTCAGGATGTTCTCCAATGCCTCTCTTTTCATCACATGACCAAAGAAAGCTGTTTGTCTCTTTCTTATTGTTGCTTATAGTGTTCTAGTTTCATTAGCTTCTTTCAGGCAATCGTTGTTAGTTACTCTGGCAGTCCAAGGAATTCGCAACATTCGTCTTAAAAAACACATCTCTGTTGCTTCTAAGTTCTTCCTAATTTGTTCATTTACATTCCATTAAAAACTGGATACTAATGATGGTAATGATGGCGAAGACGATGACGATGATTTTGATGATGAAAACAATAGGGTGAAAAGAAGGATAAGGAAAACGGAAGCGGAAAAGATTCACACTTTTCGCGAAGAAGAAAATTCGAAACCTTTAACAGAATCAGCAAAATCGATTCGAGTATCGTTAATGAAATATTTGGACAGAGATGCTAGATTCTCACACTTGTTAAGCTCTCAGATGTAAGAATAATTTGGGCCCCACATTGCGCTATCTCTTTCTCTCGCCAAGTTTCAATTTCCATCACCCCAGACCTAGTATTCAATCTATCTCGGTCTTGTACTTTGACTATGCAAATCTATAATTTGTCTTGCCAGACAGCCAGACTTTATTTACAACGCCGTGCTTACCCTGGCTGATGTCTCGTATGCTGGTATGTGTCTGTTCATTACCTTGTTCACTTGTGCACTTTTGTCTTCTTTTCTCAACTTATGATCCTTTCCCTCCTCTAATGGTTCTCAAAGTGAAACCTCCGTCCGTATGCCAACTCGAACACGTACCTTGCCCTTTCAGACAAACATTCAAACACAAATAACCGTTGTTTACTATAAGATTACCGTAAATTAACAACTTCACGACAAGTTGCATCTTAGTGTCTCTTTCACATTTAAAGTTATATACTCAGGCATCATTCATTCTCCGTATATCAACCCGACCTCGTACCTAGCTTTTTCATATACACAATCAAGCACACATAACTTTTGTGTACACTAAGATTACTGTAAATTCACAACTTCACGACCATCTGCATCTGTTTGTCTCTCGCACATTTAAAGTTATATACGGAGGCATCGTTCATGCCGTTTAGTTCTCTCTCCCAATGAATATATACTTATCGATAGCATTTTAGTTTTCTCTGCCAATGAACAGATGTATACGTATCGATAGCACACTCGCTAGCACGCTTGAGTGCCAGTTCTGTCGTAATGTGTTAGAAGGAAGCGTTAAACTACCTATATTCCCAGGTCGAACCAGTCTAAAAATGGGTACTTGAAAATATCCTGAGAAGTCAACGTGGACTGTATTATATTAATCCAATCACCCATCGCGTCACGATTGGTCTATAAAAATATGGGTTTAGCACCATATATCCACAGTTTCTCAAGGCGTGGAAACGACCCTATACTTAAAAAAAACAAACAAACAACAACAACCGCATTTACAGAAATCTCAATATCAAACAGTTATGGCTCCATCCATCCATCATGTGCCATGCCGATAATCGTGGGTGGTCATGATTCGCCATTTCACTCTATCACTAGAGTCGTGCATTAGCTCAGTGTTATTGTCTCCACCATGCCACATGGCCAAGCCATCTAGGTATTTACTTTTCTGCTTTCCCTTTGTTCTGTTCCCTTCGATTTTGCTAGTTGTCACCAAGTTCTCCAATTTATTTCTTCTCGTAACATGCCCCAAAAAATTTTGACTGTCTACGTCTAATTTCTCTAATCAGTTAGTTATGACTACTCACATTGAATTAACAACTTAAAACCAGTTATACATTTAAACTCTATACAACGAATGGGTTCTGAGCTTGAAAACCAGGAAGTTAATGTAACATATGTTTATTACAAATATTACGGTGCTGGGGACAATAATATATTCTCTGGTGGCTTTTACACCGGTGGCGGAACGGCATAAGTCGACAGGAGAGTCCACAAAAGTCAAAAGTCGCCCTAAAACACTTAAATCCACAAATAATGGTTAGTTAACTGCGCGCGCGCGCACACACACACACACACACACACACACACATACACACACTCACTCACTCACACAGACACACACTCACATAAAAAGACACCTAACAAACTCCCCTCCCTTTTTTTAAATTTGTCTCCCCCCACCCCTACACACACAAGGCTAAACCTACAGGTTTTCTAACCTTCTTCTTTATCTGGCCGTCTTGATAGACGATATTTTGTAAAATGGCATTATACCTCTCCATAACACAAAGCCTGGACTGAATATAGAGACCATGTGTTGTCCATGCAGCATGATCCCTCTCTCGACCTGACTAGTTTACTCCAGAGGAAAGGTAACTCTAATACGTCTGGAACAAGACAAGCTGCAGAAGCTGCCGGATCAGCAAAGCAATGTTCTAACTGTCCGCATGTCGGAGCTTCGATCCTTGACCAGTTGCCTACCAAGGCTTAGGGACTGGTCTGCTCTACCATGACATTTAGTCATTTAGTCTTTAAGTTGCATTTCCTCGGACTAGGGTAAGGCTTGTACCCTCCCAATCGCACTCCTCTACCCGAAGCCGTTGGCACATTGTAGGGTGTCGGGTTTGGTGAGCGCCGCCCAACATTCGGCGCTAACAGAAAGCAGGTAGTACCGTCTACTGTCATACGATAGCTCAGTCATGTCATATCTAACTAAGACCTGACACACTTCTAGCAAACAGTAAAAAATCAAGAGATCCCTGTAAACGTTTTCATGGTACCTTAGATGGTACCCATTTTAGGCTAGGTTAAACTTCCATGGAAGACTTAAAAATCCACAAATGAACCGCTTTAGTTAAAACCGACAACTGCTCTCAGTAAATAAGATGGCAAACTTCAGCTCCGTTGAACAATCAGTCGACAGCCATGACCGCCAACAGGGTATAGAAACCAAAACTTTTGTCCTGTGATTTCATTCGTTAGCCAAGAGTGCAGTGTTACATTATTCCAGCCAACAAACTAATATATAATTCCACATCTTTCGTGGAAAGATAAGCTGAACATGAAGTTGTGAATTTACAGTAATCTTAAAATAAACACAAATCGTGTGTGTTCAAATGTTTGTATGAAAGGGCTGGGTACATGGTCGGGTTGGCATAGATTGGGAGCACTTTGGGAACCATTAAGTTAGAGGAAAAATCTCATATAAGTGAACGAAATAAAAGCAAAAAATTATCATGAGTTGACAAAACGTCATGACATTTACTGCCAATTGGAAAGGCAAACTTAACGGACCAGTATTTGTTTATGAGATGAGGTGAATAGTTTCGTTTCTCAAAGCCTGTTAATTTCATATAAACTGAGGTCAAATTTAGATAAGTATATGACAATTCAGTGTAGAAAAGCTTGGTTTCGTGTAAGATCAAGATCAGTTAGTTGAATGTTCTTCACAGGACGTTGTAATTAACCCCATAATTAATTGGCTATTTGTGATTTCCCAGGGAATTTTACGTTCAGTAGTTAGACATTGTTTTGCTGAAAGACCGACGCTCATACCATTATGAAATTCAACGCAAGGCGGTCTACTCCCAAATCGCACGCTGCTGATGTCGAACCCGGGTTGTCGTTAAAAAGAAAAGATCGGTTGGTTGACCAATGCTCTTGAAGACTGCGTGTTAACTCATAAGTCAAATAAATGCATTGCAGTCGATGTATTTTGAGTCCTGTAAAGAATCTGCGTTTATAGTAGAGAGGCTGCCAGTCTCCGTGGCGAGGAAGTTATGGACGCCGTTCGTAATCCCGTATACCCATGTTCGAAACAGCTGCCCCGGATTTGTCAAAAGACCGTGTTGGGTTGGTTTCGCGTTGGTATCAGTGCCTGTCGTTCAGAAAACAATGAACGTAAACTTGCCAAGAGAACAGAGCGGCAGAAATGATTGTGTTGCCTGCGATGTCCTGTAAGAAAGGATATGCAAAAAACAAAACAAAAAACAGTAGAGAGGCTGATGTACATGGTTTTCCACCGGCCAGATACCGAGTCCACCTACACAGGCTCAATGGTGCAAGGATCTCCTTGCCCACCCCAAGCCCAGAAAACTGAGGTTTGTGCAAGGCCTGGAACTTCGTTTCTGCAGAGAGGCATATTGGTATGTAACCAGGTCAGGATTTAGCCCAGTCAGACGGGTTGGCAGGGGTTAGGGCTGGGTTGGCTGGGTTTAGGGCTGAATTGGCTGGGGTTAGGGCTGGGTTGGCTGGGGTTAGACCTGGGTTAACGATGTTTTCCCCCCCGCTGTTTAGATATCTAACTTTCAGCAGAATAATACGATAATTAAAACAGTAACAGAGTGAAACACTGAGAGTAGAAAAGGAAAAGGACGTCAAAGATACAATAGGACAATCAACATTAAGATATGATCTGGATACAGCCTATCAGAATATATCACGAGGGCTTAGGACAGGAACTGCCAAAGCTACCTAATCGAATGCCAGAGGGAGGTCGTTTCATTTAAAGGAAAAAAAGAAATCGAATCGTAAGTGGCAAAACCTAGATTAAATGTCAGAGTTAATTATCGCATATTAGACTTGACGCGAACGTTAATAAATAGATATCGGGATGGAAGAATTATCAGTGCTAATCATCTGTGAAAGAAGCCATACAAGTAGGCCAAGACTTAGAACGAGGCGTGTACTTTTAAATTGTCTGAGAAGACGAAGCTTGTTCACATTACGCAAAGGATTCTGGGACACTGATAGTGCAGTATTAATGGTGTCTTCTTGCTCTTCGTGATTTGTATGCCCAAATGAACACAACGTCTGTCTTAGTAAGACGCTGACGGGTTGAATCGTGACTTCTCTATCTTGGATTCTTTTGGGTGTGAGCATGTATTAGGATATCTTGAAGTACTTTCTCAGGCGGACGAATTTCAATCTTTCTGCACCACAACACCTTCGATCGCAGTCTCCACATTATTTCGGTTAGAAGCCTAAAGGTCCTGAAATAGAGCGTTCAATCTATACTATCTCTTCTGCTGGATTCTTTCTCAACAGGATCAGTACTCACTTATCACGTTGCTACAACAGGACCAGTACTCACTTTATCACGTTGCTACAACAGGACCAGAACTCACTTTATCACGTTGCTACAACAGTACCAGTACTCACTTTATCACGTTGCTACAACAGGACCAGTACTCACTTTATCACGTTGCTACAACAGGACCAGTACTCACTTTATCACGTTGCTACTGTATTAATGCCGTCTCTATGGCAAAGGGGTTATGAACGCAATTCGTAATCCCGCATACCGCGTTCGAAACACAGCTGCGGGCATTTGGAAGCAGACCGCATTGCGTTGGTTTCCATACAAAGGTATGAGTAGCGGTCGTTCAGAAAGCAATGATAATAAACTGAAAGTAAAGTTGCCACGAAATCATAAACAGCCAAAAATTCTGGGTTTGTCTGCAACGTCATGTAAAGGATATGCAACTAACGTTTAGTGTACTAATTACTGTGGCACAGTGTTTCTGTAACATTCCTGGTAGTTATTTTTTTTTCTTTCAATTCCCAAATCACCGAACAACAGCGTCGATTAACAGTGTTTTAATTTCTCGGATCACTTTCTCATGTAATAGTTAGTTAGTTAGTCGAGGTTCCAACTTCACGGCAACGGGTCGTCCCCATTATGCTCCATTCCCGTGCCAGCGAATATCACACAAAATATTCCCCACTGTCCAATGTGAAAAGTGGAATAGACGAACAAATAAAGCACAACCTAAAACAAGTAGTTACATCCAGATACTCAGACATTCTAGTAGCATGACCTCGACATCCGCAGGGTTGCTATACTCTTCAGACGGGACTTCGGTATTGCGTAGTGCCCCTGTCAAATGCCGCGAATGATTTCGTGTCTTTACTCTTAGATTCTGAACACACGTCATTTGTGTGTCATACACGTCCCTTTGAATATTCCATGGTGTTTGTATTCACAGTTTCTCCAAATAACCGCGTACAAACCCTTATCCAAAACAGTCACCCAGTCCTAATGTATTAAAACTTCAGGGGTCATAATTTGAACAATGATAGTTAATATTAACGGAGTCATTGATACCAGCAATTGGAAGGAGGAGTCATTATGTAGATTAACCGCTTATAACAGCAACCTTATGATTCAAAATGAGGCCGTTAAGGGAACCTGGAATAACTAACGGGAATAGGGAATTAAATTCGCCATAAGGAAGAGATTTCCAGATTATTTCCTGCTGTTTAGAACACTGACATTTCTTGCTAGATTATCTGCTAATGCCTCTGTCACGTAGCGAATGCACACACAGCAATTTTAATGCGCCCGTCTGTAGAGAGATGAACATTATTTCATGATTTACAACGGGCGAAATAAAGTGTTAAGAAAAGATTATAGCGGCTGTGGCACATTGATAATACAGGAGAGAAATAAAGGATGTAAGGTAACATTAGGCTAAAAAAGCGTGGACATAGGAATGAAAGTTAGAATAATAATACGGCAAAAGTGTATCATTGTAAGCTAATTTAATTGCGCAGATCTGGCACATCAATGGCCTAGTGAATCCAACGTCGATATTAATTTCTGACATATTTGCAGTTCCTAGTTTATCGTTGCCGGTCTCCCTGGTCTTGGGGTTACACGACTTTCTTCGTAATCCCGTATACTCTCGTGAGTAACGTGACGTGCGCGAGAATCGGTAGCGGTCATCTCCGCGTCGGTAACTTAGGGGTATGTGAGCCGGTCGATCAGAAAGCAACGGCAAACTACTGAGCGTAATCTTGCCAAGTAATCAACAATCAACTGAAAGATGCTGATGTTGACAGCGATGACCTGTAAAGGATATGCGAACAAAAAAAAAAGTTTATCGTTACGACCGGGTCTACTGGTATAAGTTTCTTTATTTTTGACAAAGCTTAGACACACACACACACACACACACACACACACACACACACACACACACACACACACACACACACACACACACACACACAGAGGAGAGGGGGAGAGAGAGAAAGAGAGAGAAAGAGAGAGAGAGGCAGAGCGAGAAAGAGAGAGGCGAGAGAAAGGGGGGGGGAGAGAGAGGGAGAGAGAGAAAGAAAGAGCGAGAGAGGAGAGAGAGAGAGAGGAAGGGAGAGAGACGAAAGAGAGGGATAGCGAGAGGAGAGAGAGGGAGAGGGAGAGAGGAGAGAGAAAATGGAGATAACGAATGAACGAAGAACGAACAATGTTTATTTTCAAAGGGTTGCAAATTGGGCACGCAGGCCCATTGTCAATTTGTTGTTGCAAACATAAACAATGCCTATTACCATGTTATGAGACAGGCAGACACACGCACACACGCACATTCATAAACACACATGCACACATACATACCTGCATAACCCGAGAAGTCGAATGTGTCGGCGTAACGGCGCAAGAACGCAGCTCTGCTGTAAACAGGCACAACGCAATCAAATCCGAAAAATAAAAAATCTCCGGATGAACGCAGCAGCAGAAGAAGAAGATACAACACAATCAGCAGAGATTAACTCTCACAGTTATGCACACACTCAATAACATACAAATACATACTCCCTCGCATACACTGCATGCATACATACATACAAACACAAACATGTACACATACATACAGAAACACACACACACACATTCACACATATACACACGCATATTCATACGCACATATACACACATACTCACACACATACATACACACATACAAACACGTATACACACATACATATATGCACTCATACACACAAACACACACACACTCATAAACACCCATATACCCACATACACACATGTACATACACATAAACAAACATACACACACACATACTCACACATACACACTCATACCGAGAGAGAGAGAAGAGAGAGAGAGAGAGAGAGAGAGAGAGAGAGAGAGAGAGAGAGAGAGAGAGAGAGAGAATGTAATAAAAGTGTAGATTTATCTGCACTTGATCTGGCCAGAGTGCAGAGGCGGTCATCCAAAATGATAACTATAGGGTGTATCTTTAATGGCTGTGCAGTGTCTCCCTAGCGTAGGGGTTAACGTCTTTCTCCGTAATCCCATATATTCTTGTGAGTAACGTAGCTGCACGAGAATCGACAGCTGTTCGCGCCGCGCTGGTAACTTACGGGGTATGAGAGCCGGTCGCTCAGAAAGCAATGGCGTACTGTTGAGCGTAATCTTGCCTGGTACATCAAAAGCAGCTTAAAAATGCTGGTGTTGACTGCAACGTCCTGTAAGGGATATGCAACATAAAAAAAAGTTTTGTCCAAGTTTTGTCTTCACCCTCTGTAAAGTTCATGCAACATAATAGGTAAATACAAAACATGGACCGGCAATATCTTCAAACACTGCAAAGTCATTAAAAATACACCATGCACAATCACCAAATTACTGACCACTAACACTGGCAGACTGGTCTTGGTGTACTAGAAGGGGTTGAAAGGCACATAGTGGGGCTAAGACGCCCTTAAAAAGGGTCTACTGGCATAAATATGAGCCTTTTAATCTCGTTAATTCCCGGAGCAGGAAGTCGGCGTAGCTGAGACGTTGAACGCGCTTAAACATTCTCTTCTCAACGCGGCGTAGTGGGTTTGTTCTTCATGCCGGTCATTTTGATTTAAATGTTGACTTCTCGTTCAGAAAACTGTGGCAAACTTCTCAACGTAAAATCGTCTAGTAAACCACAAAGAACCAATAGAGACTGAATGTGATAGCAGCATCCTGCAAAGCACTTGTAGTATGTTTTTAATCGCGGAGACCTAGACATCATCGGAGGTGTTGTCAGTAGCCATGCTGTTACAATGTGTGGGGTTTGGGGAGCTCTTGTAATGGGAAGGTGAAGGCGAGAGAGAGAGAGAGA
>OY992887.1:42374616-42394616 GCA_963921405.1 Cepaea hortensis | reverse complement strand
ACTTTTAATTTATGAATTCCCCCACGTTCTTGGTATTAGTAGTTTTCTGGCGATAACGATCGTCAGTTCAAGCATTTGCATTCTGTTTATGTTGATTCATTCAGCTGACGCTTGCATGCCGACCCAGGGGTCATGTGTTAGAATGTCAGGTCGACCCAGTTTTACAAGAGTACCAAGGATATATCACTGGTAAATACGGCTACCGATGTGGTATTAACATATAACTCATCGATTTCCCTATATCCTGGTAAATACGGCTACCGATATGGTATTAACATATAACTCATCGATTTCCCTATATCCTGGTAAATACGACTACCGATGTGGTATTAACATATAACTCATCGATTTCTATATATCCTGATAAATACGGCTACCGTTGTGGTATTAACATATAACTCATCGATGTCCCTATATCCTGATAAATACGGCTACCGTTGTGGTATTAACATATAACTCATCGATGCCCCTATTTCCTGGTAAATACGGCTACCGATGTGGTATTAACATATAACTCATGGATATCCCTATATACTGATAGATACGGCTACCGTTGTGGTATTAACATATAACTCATCGATGCCCCAATGGTCTATGTACAATATGGGCATGGCACGACATATACAAAGCTCATCAATATGTGTAACAAGATTACTCTTTATTACATTTCGTTAAAAGTTCTCGTTTCGGCGTAACTTTCAAATGGTGTGTACAAGGGGGCTTCAAATGAAAACCTTAAATGTTTTTGTTTTTGGGGTGATCATATTCTGAAAAAAGTAAAGAGCAAATGTATTATTTTTCGATGTAGTCTCCACTGCGTTCAATGCAAAGTCGTCCAGCGCCGATAAAGTTCTTGGATTCCTGTAGAAAAGAATTCTCTGGGTTCACTACTCGGTGTGCCTGACCCTGTCGTGAACAATGTTTCCACAGAAGTCACGCCATTTTGAAACTTTCTACTCCACTCATGCACTTGCTGGACTGTCTGGTATGCATCATCATACTGGACCTTCATTCGCCGATGAATTTCTGTAGGTTTTACCCCTTCACTGATAAAATGAAAACGGATAACAGAACGATGCTCTTCTTTAGTGCATGTCAAAAGTGGGGCGCCATTTTTAACTGTCCTTAAAACATAACCATGATCGTCTGCACCCAGAAGTCACATGCTTAGCACTCTTGACATCCTTAACAATTTTGACAGGTTACAAGACATTGCCATAGTTATTGTAATGTCTATCACACTTTTAAGGGTTTGATTTGAAACCCCCTCATAACAGGTGCTTTGATATTTTCTTGGACCACCACCACCACCATCATCATACTTGCCATATGGTGTAGGCGCTCATGTATTTGTACAGATGTCAGTCCATGGACGCTGGATGAACTCCGCTAATCGTATCCTTCCATGCCATCGCCCCAGTCCATCCAGCATAATTTCTCTCGGTCCGCCTCTGTCACGTCTCTCACTGATCTTTCCTTTCGTCACGATGTTTTCCAGTGCCCCTCTTTTATTTACACGACCAAGGAATGCTGTTTGTCCCATTCTTATAGTTGTATATAATGTTCTACTTTTACTAGCATTTTCCAGGCACTCGTTAGTAACCCTAGCAGTCCACGTTACTCGCAACAAAAACGACAATAATAAAGGTGAATTATTTCAAACGACAACTCTCACTCATTGGCACCTTGCCGTCTTGACAGACGATAGTTTGTGCTTTAAAAAGGCATAATAACTTTTAACTATGGCGGTAGCGAGTGTAACTGATAAGGCCAATTTGCGCTGTAAATGTCCGTTCACAGTGGGTGCATGTGAACACGTGGTCATTTCCACCATCATGCACCATCTTACGTCTCAAACGCTTGGTGTGTGACTTTTCTGCAATAATTTTCTCCTTTGACTTTATTCCATTTCTGATATTTGCCCTCCATGCAACACGTTCAGCGGCGACTTGCTCCCAATGTGCATTATCAATGCCTGTATCAATCATGTCCCGCTTACACACATCTTTGTATCGTAGTAGAGGCCGACCCTGAGATCTCTTACCCATCTGTAATTCACCAAAAAAGATATCCTTTGGTATTCTACCATCATCCATCCTCCTAAGATGTCCTATCCATCTAAGTCTACGAAGACTGAGCATGGAATACACCGTCACACAACCTGATCTTTCCAATACTTCAGTATTTGTGATTTTGTCTTGCCACTTAATACCAAGAATTCATCGCAGACACCGCATATGAAAGCTGTTTAAATTGTTCTCTTGGTGTGAGTAAGTTGTCCAGGTTTCACTGCCATAGAGAAGAGTACTAAGGACACAGGCTTGATAGACAAGGACTTTTGTTTTGGCAGTAAGCTTCCTGTTCTCCCAGACTCTTTTTCTTAACCTGTTCATTGTTGTTGCTGCCTTACCAATCCGGATGTTGATTTCCTGATCTAGGGATAATTTGCTATTTACCACTGATCCTAGATATGTAAAATGGTCTACTATCTCTAGTTCGGCGTCGTCAATAAAGATTGATGGTACCCCATGTGCACCTTGTGACATAATCTGTGTCTTCTTTTTGCTAATTGTTAAACCAAATTCAGAACAAGCATTGGAGAATGCAGATAGTAGACATTGCAATTCTTCCTCAGAGTGGGTCGTAACTGCAGCATCATCTGCAAAAAGCAACTCTCTGATCAGTACCCTCCTAATTTTGGTCTTAGCCTTCAATCTCTGAGCATTGTAGAGGCCGCCATCTGAGCGTGAGTGAATGTATATACCACCATCCTGATCACGAAATGCATATTTCAGTAGAAGTGAAAAGTATATTCCAAAGAGGGTGGGAGCTAGTACACAACCTTGCTTAACTCCACTCTTGATTTCAAATTCTTCAGAAGTTGCACCATCAAACTTGATTATACCCTTCATGCCTGTGTGGAACGATTCCACAATGGACAGAAGAGTTGGTGGGCAGCCAATCTTCTTTAGTGCCTTGAACAGACCCTCACGACTGACCAAATCAAATGCCTTTGTGAGGTCGATGAAGGCAATAAACAGTGGTTGATTCTGTTCACGGCATTTTTCTTGCATTTGTCGCAATGAGAATATCATATCAGTGGTAGACCGGTTCTGTCGAAAGCCACACTGTGATTCGGGGTAGACTTGATCTCCTAGGACTTGAAGTCTGCGCAGAACAATTCTGGCAAATACTTTTCCAACAATACACAGAAGTGAGATACCCCTATAGTTGTTGCAGTCGCTCCGATCGCCCGTGTTCTTATACAGCGTTATGATGCTTGAATCTTTGAAATCCTGTGGGACTTGTCCTTCACGCCAGCATAGCTATATTAGCTGGTGGATCTGTAGAGTGAGTGTGTCTTGCCCACTCCTGATAACCTCTATTGGAATCCCATCCGTACCTGGAGCCTTGTCAGATGCAAGTTCATTTATAGCACACTTAACTTCTATTATGGTGGGAAGTGTGTACAGGTGGTCAAGAGTTGGTAGAGCCTCTATGGCGTTGAGGGCATCATCCGCTAGTTTGGTCTCACTTGAGTAAAGCTCCAAATAGTGCTCTACCCATCTGTCCATCTGCTGTTTCTTATCAGTGATGACTTCTCCAGTCAAGGTTTTCAATGGTGCACTTCTTTTGATCACTGGACCACAGGCTTTCTTTATTCCTTCATACATGCTTCTTATGTCTCCCTTATCACTTGCGATTTGAATGGACCCACATAACGTGATCCAATAATCATTTGCACACTGCCTGGCAGCCTTTTGAACATCCTTCCTAGCGTGCCTTAGCTCACTCAGAGTGTTACGCGTTGGTCTTTCCTTGTTTCTTAAGAGAGCTTTCTTCTTCTTATCAATCAAGGGCTGCAGAGTCTCGTTGTTGGCCGCAAACCAGTCCTGCCTCTTATGATCCACAGTGCCGTAAACCCCTACGGCAGTTTTATAAAGAGTTTCCTTAATTTGACCCCACTTTTCATTTACTGTACAATTTTCTGGTGTATCAGTGAAAGCGTCTTCAAGTTGCTGTTGAAACTGAAAGCACTTTTCAGGATCATGAGTGTTAATAATATTAATCCTGGGGCTAGATTTGTGTTTAGCTGTGTAGATTCTCTTTGGTCTCAGTCTAACCCTTGCAACAACCAAAGAATGATCCGTATCACAGTCAGCACTGTGGTAACTACGAGTCAATGATATATGGTTCAGATGTTGTCTCCGTGTGATGATGAAGTCCAGCTGGTGCCAATGGCCGGATCTTGGATGTTTCCATGTGATCTTATGCATCTCTTTTGTTTAAAAAAAAGAGTTTGTAATACATAGGTCATTACTGGTGCAATGCTTCAGCAGCCTTTGCCCATTTTCATTCATGCGACCGATGTTGTATTTTCCAAGGCACACTGGCCATGAACTCGAGTCCTTGCCCACACGAGCATTGAAATCACCGAGCATATAAATGTAGTCAGATTTTGGAACTGCCTTGATCACGGAGTCTAACTCCTCATAGAACAAATCCTTCACATCATCAGAGGAATCGAGTGTCGGTGCATATGCAGTAATAATGGTGGCAAACCCACAAGAGGTTGCCAAGCGCAGGGACAATAGTCTTTCATTTCCTCCTGCTGGAATTTCAATCATTCCCAGTAGCGAATTCTTCACTGCAAAGCCCACACCGTGTTGCCTTTTTTCTGCCTGCCCTCTACCCTTCCAGAAAAAGGTGTAGTTGTTTTCCCTGAGTGACCCTTCCTCAGCGAGGCGAGTCTCCTGCAGGCCAGCAATATCAATGTTAAGACGATTGAGTTCGGCATCAATCACAGCCGTTTTTATCACATTGTCAATATTGGTCAAGTCAGTGGAAAATCCTGGACACATGGTTCTCACGTTCCAGGTTGCAAGCCGTAGCTTGAGGTTTCTATTTTTATTTTTGTTTGTACCTGGTGCATTGGTTTTACAGCCTGCGATTCAGATTTTGTCCTAGCCCCAAGCACCCATTGAAGCAGGCAGGCTGTGGCGGATCAGCACCCAATTGGCTGGGGGATGCCCAGCTTGAGGCGGGCGGTAGCTGATCAGTGACACCTATAGGTGTCTCCCACCGTCAGAGGCAACGCGTGGCGCCCCATGTCTACGCCAACTGACAAGGACTTATAACCCGTAACAGTTGCCTCTCGCTTTGATTCCGAGACCAGTTAAGACCAGGGATGGAGTTATTGCCTCTCCATAGCACAAAGCCTGGGCTAAAATATAGAGATCATGTGTTGCCCATGCAGCATGATCCCTCTCTCGGCCTGCCTAGTTCACTCCAGAGGAAAGGTAACACCCCTACATCTGGAACAAGACAAGCTGCAGAAGCTGCCGGATCAGCAAAGCAATCTCTAACTGTCCGCCTGTCGGAGCTTCGATCCTAGACCAGTCGCCAACCAAGGCTTAGGGCCTGGTCTGCCCTGCCATGACAATTTTGTCTTTAGCTTGCATTTCCTCGCACCAGGGTAAGGCTTGTACCCTCCCAATTGCGCTCTTCCGCCCGAAGCCGTTGGCACAATGTGGGGTGTCGGGTTTGGTAAGCGCCGCCCAACGTTCGGCGCTAACAGAAACCAGGTAGTACCGTCTACTGTTATACGGTAGCTCAGTCATATCTGACTAAGACCTGCCATTCAAACGACAACTAGCCAAAAAAACATTCCCATACGTATGGCACGTTACACTTTCCTTTGGTATTTATAATGCCCATGTTAAACATTGCCTCAGTGAGTCATGTATTATTGATTAATTTTCATGCGTTTGAATGCTTATTGTTCTTTGTTGTCAAAGAGAGGTGTTAGGCAGGGATGTGGGATGTCTCCAGATCTTTTTTCCCTATACAGTGAAAATATTTTCAGAAATGTAGAGGATATAAATGGAATCAGCATTAGAGGACGAAACATCAATAACATTAGATATGCAGATGAAACAGTATTAATTGCAGACAATGCGCAGGACCTGCAACAATTAGTAGATGCGGTTGATGTACACAGTGAGCAACTGGGGTTAGAATTAAATTGTAAAAAGACTCAGGTTATGGTCGTCACTAGGAAGGAAGAAGTGCCAAAATGTAATATACAAGTAAATGGAAATATTCTTCAACAAGTGAATCGGTACAATTATCTTGGAACAGCCATAACATCTGATGGGAGATGCCTTGAAGAGATTAGGACAAGAATCGCCATGGCGAAAGTAGCCTTTAGCAAGATGAAAAACATTCTGACCAATAAAAAGATGCCAATTGAAACGAGAAAAAGAGTGTTGAGGGGATACATAGAGCCTGTTCTTTTGTATGGATGTGAAACTTGGACAATGATCAGTCAAGCTGAAAAGCTTCTGATGGCTGCAGACAATGTGGTTTCTGAGGAAAATGCAAAGAATACCATGGACAGACAGAAAAACCAATGACCAAGTACTACAGGAGACAAATGAACATCGTAAACTGATTAGAGAGAAATTAGACGTAGACAGTCAAAATTTGTTGGACATGTTATGAGAAGAAATGGATTGGAGAACTTAGTGACAACTGGCAAGATCGAAGGGAACAGACCAAGAGGAAGACCGAGAGGAAAATACCTGGATGGCTTGGCCACATGGCATGGACGAGACAGGAACACTGAGCTGATCCACGACACTGGTGATCGAGTGAAATGGCGAGTCATGATCGCCCACGCTGTCCGGCATGGCACATGATTGATTGATTGATTGATTGTCAAAAATTTGCATCATAAGTGATGTTGAATGAAAGAATGTATGAGAGGAAAGAAAGAAGAAGGACAGAATGTCAGACGGGCCTGCGTGCCCAATTCTTAACCCTTTGAAAATAAAGATTGTTCGTTCGTTCGTCTCAGAATCTACTTCTCTGTTGCTTCCAAGCTCTTCTTTATTGGTTCTTTATTGCATTTCAGTACTCTCTTTCTAAAGCTCAATAATGGTGACTAATTGCATAAGATACTTTCAATATTCTGCAACAAGTTTTTGTTAGATCTATTCTGCTCTAAATCTCTGTTATACAACTTAGATCTGATATTACGATTTTCCCTATCAGTTATTGTGTTAGAATCTCATCAGTAAAGATATGCTCTATCCTCAAAGTGCAATACTCTGAGCCGGCATCCTTATTCTGATCATTTCTGTTTAGCTGTTCGTTCTATGGTCTGTAGCCTGCATTTTATTTTTTCCAGTTGATCTTTTTATAGTTTTAGGATGATCTTTATCTGGTTAAAGCCCCTGGATGGATAATGTTTCCCGCAGGCATGGCAAACTCATCTGCCTTTTCGATTTCACATTGAAACAAACATGTGCATACAGCTTGTAGTTTCTTGCTCAATAGCTATAAAAATATAAGCACGACAAGATATAAACGTGGTATCTTACATGTCATATTGGGATATTGGTGATCCCCGAGAAAGGCTTGTGATTTCCATGAACCAAAGAGCATATGACTGACAATGCTGTCAGTATTACACATGCTGACATAACGCTTCTGTAGACGTTTCTAGTTAGTTTAAAAGACGGGATCAGCTCTTCTGTAGACATTTCTAGTTTAGTTTATGAGACGGGATCAACTCTTCTGTAGAGATTTCTAGTTTAGTTCATGAGACGTCATCAATTCTTATGAAGATATTTCTAGTTAAGTTTATCAGTTGGGTTCAGCTCTTCTGTAGACATTTCTAGTTTAGTTTATGAGAGGGGATCAACTCTTCTGTAGAAATTTCTAGTTTAGTTTATCAGTTGGGGTCAGCTCTTCTGTAGACATTTCTAGTTTAGATTATGAGACGGGATCAACTCTTCTGTAGACATTTCTAGTTTAGTTTATCAGACGGGATCAACTCTTCTGTAGACATTTCTAGTTTAGTTTATGAGACGCGATCAACTCTTTTGAAGACATTTTTAGTTTAATGTATGAGGCGAATTCTACTCTTCTGTAGACATTTCGAGTTTAGTTTATGAGACGGGATCAACTCTTCTGTAGATATTTCTAGTTTAGTTTATCAAACAGGATAACTCTTCTGTAGAAATTTCTAGTTTAGTTTATGAGACGGGATCAACACTTCTGAAGACATTTCTAGTTTATTTTTGTCATACGGGATCAACTCTTCTGTAGACATTTATAGTTTAGTTTATGAGACGGGATCAACTCTTCTGTAGAGATTTCTAGTTTAATGTATGAGGCGAATTCTGCTCTTCTGTAGACATTTCTAGTTTAGTTTACCAGTCTGGGTCAACACTTCTGTAAACATTACTAGTTTAGTTAATGAGACGGGATAACCTCATCTGTAGGCATTTCTAGTTTAGTTTATCAATCGGGGTCAACTCTTCTGTAGACATTTCTAGTTTAGTTTATGAGAAGGGATCAACTCTTCTGTAGACATTTCTAGTTTAGTTTATGAGAGGGGATCAACTCTTATGTAGACATTTCTAGTTTAGTTTACGAGAGGGGATCAACTCTTATGTAGACATTTCTAGTTTAGTTTATGAGACGGGATCAACTCTTATGTAAACATTTCTAGTTTAGTTTATGAGGCGGGATCGACTCAAGGTTGCACTGGTCAGAAGAAAAACAAAACGTCTTGCAATTGTTAAGGATCAATGCTGAGCAGCTGTTTTAGTTTGTATCTTTTCTAACCACTACCCCCTCATTGGTCGCAAGATTCAAATCCTCATTGAAACGGATGTTTTAAATTGACCTAGGCTACCAGGTCAAGCGCCGGCTTCCTGGCCTAGAGGTTAGCGATTTTTCTCCGTAATCTCGTATACTCTCGTAAGTAAAGTGACGAGGGTGAGAATCAGCAGTGGTTCGAATCGCGTCGGTAACTTACGGGGTATGTGAGCCGGCCGCTCAGAAAGCAATGGCAAACTACTGAGCGTAATCTTGCCAAGAAATCAACAATCAGCTGAAAGATGCTGATGCTGACAGCAATGTCCTGTAAAGGATATACAAACATTTAAAAACCAGGTCAAGCCGGTATGAACTGGGTACCAGGACATGGGGTTGAGAGTTTTCTTCCAGTGTCCTACCACAGCGACATCTCCATGACGACTGCATTCTATAACTGTCCTTCCATTTTCCAGTGTAGAAAGCCACTGGGAGTCCAAGACTGCGCATTGACACTTCACATCTTCTCCGAGACATATTAGAGTATAGCCAGGTCATGAGTCATAATAGCACAATCGGATTCTCTTGGAGTAGAGTAGGGTTGGTCATTGTTCCTTCTGGGCGATGTTGATATATCATTGACTCCAACCCACGTAGAGGGACATGAATGTTTGGTTTAGGCATTAAAATAATGAGCATGTACGTAATGTTACACCAGATGTCATTACTGGCACATGGGTACTTTTACACCAGCTTATTTCTTATGCCCTGGTCTTCTATTTACTCCTGAGGATCTACTTTGCAAAAGCCAGTCTTACAAATTCCGTTTCCATGCTATTGCGCTATAATGGGGGAAATGGTCATAGGCCCGAGTTTTCTTAACCAAACGGCACTCAGTATTGAATGAGGTAAACATCACACGG
Organism: Cepaea hortensis; assembly: GCA_963921405.1. Lineage (NCBI taxonomy): Eukaryota > Metazoa > Mollusca > Gastropoda > Stylommatophora > Helicidae > Cepaea > Cepaea hortensis. The sequence continues at coordinate 42,385,086 of OY992887.1, read as the reverse complement.
AATATACAGATAGAAAGTGTGAAGATACAGACAGGAAGTGTGTACACACAAATTAAAAAGTCTAAACATACAGATAGGTAATTGTAACATACAGACAGGAAGTGGGAACATACGGTCAGCACGCGTGAAAACACAGGACGCGTGAACATAAAGACGGGACGAGTTAAAACACTGAAAAATGTTTAAATATACAGATAGAAAATGTGAATATACAGCTTGGAAGTGTGAATGTACAGAGAGGAAGTGTGATCACACATATATAACATGTGAACACACAGATAGGAAGTGTGAACACACATTATAATGTGTAAAACACATTTAGGAAGTGTAAAAACATATATAAAACGTGTGATCAGACAGATAGGAAGTTTTAACACACACATAAAGCGTTTGAACATACAGATAGGAAATGTGAACTCACACATAAATATATAACGCGTGAACACTCAGATAGGAAGTGTAAACACACATATATCACATGTGAACACACATAGGAAGTGTGAACACACATATATCACATGTGAACACACAGATAGGAAGTGTGAACACACATATATCACATGTGAGCACACAGATAGGAAGTGTAAACATACATATATAACGTGTGAACACACAGATAGGAAATATGAACACACATATGTCACACGTGAACACACAAATTGGAAGTGTAAACACACATATATAACGTGTGAACACACAGATAGGAAGTATGAACACACATATATCACATGTGAACACACAGATTGGAAGTGTCAATACACATATATAACGTGTGAACACACAGATAGAAAGTGTGAACACACATACAGGAAGTGTTAACTCTACCATAGGAAGTGAGAACACACAGATAATTAGTATGAACACACAGATAGGAAATGTAAACACACATATACCATATAACGTGTGAACACATAAAGATAACGTGTGAACACATAGATAGAATGTATGAATACACATGTAAAGTGTGACCAAATAAATAGAACGTGGTGTCGTGTGAACCCACAGATAGTAAATACGAATAGACTATTACAAATGAAAGCCCGGGCTAGACCGAATATCTTCTTGTGAATGTAAAAATGTTTAAGAGTGTGTGTGAATCTACAACCTACATTCCTCTCCCAACTCTTTCAAAGAAAGGAAATATAAAATGACATCAACTATCGTACTATCGCACTAAAGGACCATGCTAGCAAAATCCTCCTGCGATTCACCATGAAACGAATTGAAGGCATGTTGAAATGTACATTAAAAGAAGTACATGCAAGTTTCAGACATGGCTAAGGAACCAGTGACCGTATCATCAGCATGAGAATAAGCTTTGATAAATTCAGCAGTTCAATGTAGATCTTCATACTTGTTTTGTTTCGTAGTCTACAGCAAGTCTTCGGCTGTGTTCAGAATGAGTAATTGTGTATCATGAATAAAGATATCGGGGTGTCCAGATCATCTGATCTACGTAATTGAATAATATTGTATATTATGAACAACAAGCAGCTGTCAGACTAGTCGGAGAAATGTCAAAGTGGCTTGAGGTACAAATGGGAATAAGACAGAGCTGCATTTTCTCCGCATGCCTGTTCAACATCTTTGCAAAAAAAAAAAAAAAAATGAAACGACAAAGGTCAGACATGGTGAGACCAGTGAACATATAGAACCACTCATAATTGAATCCAAATTTAATACTCAGACATTCAGGCGACATAGACCTCCTCTTAAATAATGTTAAGGGTTGGAAGAGTTAATCCTATTTGTCAAAATACACAGTTAAGATCATCATCGTTTACTTAAGATGAAGTATGAAGAAAAGACACAATTTTTTTCCTCAGACAAAACTATATGTCAACTAAAAGTATTAATCAACAGTGAAAAAAGTGAAAATGCCAAAAACATTGAATATACACAAATAAAAAATTGAATATACCAAAAAACAATGAATATACCAAAAACATTGAATACATAAAAAAACATTGAATATACCAAAAGACATTGCACATACTAAAAACATTGAATATACCAAAAAACAATGAATATACCAAAAACATTGAATACATAAAAAAACATTGAATATACCAAAAGACATTGCACATACTAAAAACATTGAATATACCAAAAACATTGAATATATCAAAAACATTGAATATACCAAAAGACATTGCACATACTAAAAACATTGAATATACCAAAAAAATATTGAATATATCAAAAACATTGAATATACCAAAAAAAAAACAACAACAACAACAACAACATTTAGTATACCAAAAAGCATTGACTATCTTGGCTCCATAATCAACAACCATGGGGAATATTCAAAAGAAGTCAGATACGTACATGTCATAGCAATGTTAAGGTTAAACCATATATATCAATGCAAAGGTTAAACCATATATATCAATGTAAAGGTTAAACCATACATAGCAATGCAAAGGTTAAACTATATATAGCAATATAAAGGTTAAACCGTATTAAGAGCATATGCCACAACATCAGCAAACAAATGACAATACAATTGTTTGACATAATTTATTTTTGACGTCCCAACATCGGATGTAAGCCATTGAACATTTCACAATCTACCGCTGTTACTGCTGCTGCTGCTGCTGCTACTACTACTAATACTACTTCTGGCACCTTGCCGTCTTGACACGATAGTTTATTACATTGTATGTCAAACATGGCATACAACTACAACTCATAGCGAATACTAAGGATGAAGTTATACCTTACCATATCATAAAGCCTGGGTTGAATCTTAGAGACCATGTGTTGCCCATGTAACATGCCCCACTCTCGGCCTGTCTAGTTTACACCAGAGACAATGTGTTGCCCATGTAGCATGGTCCCACTCTCGGCCTGTCTAGTTTACACCAGAGACCATGTGTTGCCCATGTAGCATGGTCCCACTCTCGGCCTGTCTAGTTTACACCAGAGACCATGTGTTGCCCATGTAGCATGGTCCCACTCTCGGCCTGTCTAGTTTACTCCAGAGGAAAGGTAACACCAATACATTTGGGACAAGACAAGCTGCAGAAGCTGCCGGGTCAGCAAAGTAATGCTCTAACTGTCTACCAGGCCAGTTGCCGACCAAGGCTTATGTCGTGGTTTGCCCGCCATGACATTTAGTCTTTAGGTTGCATTACCTCACACCAGGATAAGGCTGGTACCCTCAAAATTATGGCCCCCGAAGCCGTTGGCACAATGTCGAGTGTATGCTATGATGACCGCCACCCAACATTCGGCGCTAACAGAAAGCCAGTAGTCAATCAATCAATCATGTGCCATGCCGTAAAGCGTGGGCGGTCATGACTCACCATTTCACTCGATCACCAGTGTCGTGGATCAGCTCAGTGTTCCTGTCTCGACTATGCCATGTGGCCAAGCCATCCAGGTATTTTCCTCTCGGTCTGCCTCTTTGTCTGTTTCCTTCGATCTTGCCAGTTGTCACCAAGTTCCCCAATCCATTTCGTCTAATAACATGTCCAAAAAATTTTGACTGTCTACGTCTAATTTCTCTAATCAGTTTACGATGTTCATTTGTCTCCTGTAGTACTTGGTCATTGGTTTTTCTGTCTGTCCATGGTATTCTTTGCATTTTCCTCAGAAACCACATTTCTGCAGCCATCAGATAAACCTGATTTTTTCAGCTTGACTGCCCATTGTCCAAGTTTCACATCCATACAAAAGAACAGGCTCTATGTATCCCCTCAACACTCTTTTTCTCGTTTCAATTGACATATTTTTATTGGTCAGAATGTTTTTCATCTTGCTAAAGGCTACTTTCGCCATGGCGATTCTTGCTCTAATCTCTTCAAGGCATCTCCCATCAGATGTTATGACTGTTCCGAGATAATTGTACCGATTCACTTGTTGAAGAATATTTCCATTTACTTGTATATTACATTGTGGCACTTCTTCCTTCCTAGTGACGACCATAACCTGAGTCTTTTTACAATTTAATTCTAACCCAATTTGCTCACTGTGTACAACAACCGCATCTACTAATTGTTGCAGGTCCTGCACATTGTCTGCAATTAATACTGTATCATCTGCATATCTAATGTTATTGATGTTTCGTCCTCCAATGCTGATTCCATTTATATCCTATACATTTCTGAAAATATTTTCACTGTATAGGGAAAAAAGATCTGGAGATATCACGCATCACTGCCTTACACCTCTTTTAATTGGCTGATACTGTCCCACTTCATTATCAATCCTTATTGCAGCTTGTTGTTATGTTGTTTATAAGTCTAATGTCTTTCCCATCAATTTGTAGATCTGCAAGCATATCCACCATGTTGACATGTCTAACTCTATCAAAAGCCTTTGTAGCCAGTAGTACAGAAACGCTAACAGAAAGCCAGTTGTAAATGTTGCAGAAGAATTAACAGAATCCACTGGTCAAGAAGAAGAAAACTGCCAGCATTATACAAGATCTGAACATCGGAGAAAATTTGTTTCATTAACGGTATCGTGTGTTGGAAACTGTAGCACTTTGTCTCTATTTCATGTCACAATGGTTTGAAATCAAAATAAATGTAATAACAGGCTTGATAAAAAAGAGACTGGGATTGACCAGTTCGAAAATGGGCACAGGACAATGAAATATCTATGGGTATGCAAGGGGATGGGGCACATGGCAATGACATCACTATGGGTATGCAAGGGAATGGGGAACATGACAATGAAATCACTATGGGTATGCAAGGGAATGGGGAACATGACAATGAAATCACTATGGGTATGCAAATGTGTGAGGTAGAAAACTGACAAATGGTCGAGTATGTTTTCAGCGAGTCATGATGATAATGGCAAAGCTCTGCAAATAACCTGCTATATTATGACGTGTGTTTGAACTGTGAATGTAATCACGTGCGTGTGTGTGTATATAAGTGGGCGTACGCATCAATCAATCAATCAATCAATCAATCAATCAATCAGGCGCCGCCTCCACAATAAAGATTGGCTGCAATGGATCTCTAACACTGTCTGTCTCTCGACCGGGCTGTATATTCTGTCAGATTAATGTTCCTCCATCTCTGAATTTTATCCTCCCACCTGTATCGTTGTCTACCACTTGCTTGCTTGCCTTCAACCTTGCCTTCCAGTATGACTTTTATGAGTGTTATGCCTTTTAACATGGCCGAAATATTCCACTTGTCCCTCTTTTATTTCTTTCATCAACTCTCTTTTCATTCTCAGTTTATCTAGATCCTCAGTATTTGATTGTTTTTGTTTCCATGAAATACAACATATTCTTCTGTATACCCAAATCTCGACTTTCTAATTGCTTGTTCATTGTCCAGGCTTCTGCGCCATATGGTACTGTTGAATATATATAACATTTGACAATTCTTATTTTTAATGCGCTGTTAATCTCACTAGACATTAATACTGGTTTCATGATGTTCAAAGCATTTTTGGCCATTCCTTTTCTCTTTATGATATCTATTCCACTTCTGCCGTCATCTGTTATTACATGTCCAAAATAGGAGAAACTTGTTGTTTGTTCTATTATACTATCTCCCCGTTTACTGTGATGTTCACTGATGACCTTTCATTTCCACTGCCAATTATCACAGTTTCCGTTTTTTGGATGTTAATATTTAAACCACATTCTGCACTGTGCCTGTTTACTTGTTCCATTAGGTCTTGTAACTCTTGCCCGCTTTCTGCTAGTAACACGGTATCGCCAGCATACTAAGATTGTTTATTCCATTTTTTTATTTCCATTAATTTTGAGTCCAGGCAGTTCGACTGAACATACGTGTGCGCTTATATTTTAAAAGTTTCAAAGTTGTCAGGTTTATCAACATGGAACAAAATACAACTAAATCTAGGACAGCCCAAGACGAGATGCGAGTAAATTGAAATAGAGTGTAAAATATAAATTCCATTCTAAAATACACAATGGTGTCACACAGAGATCGCTTTCACAATCTCTGCAGCCTGATTTAATGACACGAGAAGTTTTCAATTGCGTTGCTGAGCAAATCTCTGGAGCTTTGACAGCAAAATATTGTTTAAGATCGCAAGGGATGAGGACAAGGGAATATCGCACATGTGAGCTAAACTACGGGATGTCAATCTATGGAATCTAAAGAGGAAGGAGAAAGTTTAGCAAAGAGGGAGAAAAAAAAAACATGAGCAGGGGAAAAGTCAGATCAGAAAAAAAGAGAAAGAGAGAAGAACTCATCAAGAGAACAGCAAACAACGAGACTGGTTCATTTATTAGAAGAGAATAAGAGAAATGTAAATGTATAGAGTAAAGAGTAATGGAATATAATCATTAAAAAGTCATGATATTTAAATACGTAATGTGTATTAGAGATTTGCGGATTAAAAAACAATTATTGAGGAATAAATCATCACCATAGAGATAAAGAGGCAGAATGCAGCATTTATAGACAAGTAGAAAGTGGTTATCTGAGAACGAACGAAGATGACAAAATCAAAAATAAAAGATGGAGATACGTGTATATTCTGAGTCTCTCTCTCTCTCTCTCTCTCTCTCTCTCTCTCTCTCTCTCTCTCTCTCTCTCTCTCTCTCTCTCTCTCTCTCTCTCTCTCTCTCTCTCTATATATATATATATATATATATATATATATATAAACGAACGGACAAACTTTATTTTGAAAGCTTCACAAATTGGACACGCAAGCCCATCTTGCATTCGGTCCTTCCAGTCACACACCTTTCATTCATCAATTATCTGTTGTGCATCTTACATTCAAACAGGAGAGGAAAACATTGTCAAATGAATGTTGTAAACATAAACAATGTATATTACCATGTTAAGAGACAGACAGGCAGGCAGACACACATATATAAGCACATGCATAAACACATACATACCTGCAAGCATGCTTACATCATTTACACAAACTCTCAGTTATGCACCCATGCAATAACACACAAATACACACTCCCTCACATACACATATACTCACCCACAATCGCAAACTTACTTGGACAACATGGTGGGTAGTTAAACAATCAGACAGACTGATTTTTTGCCCTGGGCATGCGGGAGTGCGAGTGAATGAACAGGCTGATAGGCTAGCAGGGAATGCACCTCTTGGTGGTAGATTACTTAAGAATAAGGGTGAGGTGGTCGTGCGCCTGTGGGATCAGGTGGAAAAGGTGAGGGAACAGATTGAGAACCCGTATGTGGAAAGGATGTGATTTCGGGGGGTTGGAAGACGTTCTGGTAGAATCTCAAAACAGAGAGGGAAACCCAGGAGACTTTTCAATCAGGTAACGGTGGCGACGATTAGTAGTGTGACTCTTTGCTGGCTGTTGAAAAAGGGGACGAAGTGCGTATGAGACTGACCTGAGTGCAGTAATGTCAGTTCTTAGCTCAACTCAACTCAGCCCAACTCAGACAGACCGAAATATAGGCAGGCTGAATGACACAAGACGGACCGGAAGACAGAGCACAACACGAGAGGAGAGTAAATAGATACATGCATAGAGTGACAGAAAAAGGCATTGCGCGTTATGGATAACCAAAACATGGAGAGCTACATATAAAAGCAATCAAGTTGCTAAGTTGTCCAGCTAGCAGTTTTGACATCAGACAGACATGGGGAAACACAGTAAAGTAATACAGACAATCGTTTACAGCCAGAGAGACAGACAACTTGGTCACAGATAGACTATCCATCATGTGCCATGCCGATAAACGAGAGGGTCATGATTCACCATTTCATTCGATCACCGGAGTCATGGATCAGCACAGTGTTCTTGTCTCGACCATGCCACGTGGCCAAACCATACAGGTATTTACATCTCTGTCTTCCCCTCGATCTTGCTAGTAGTCTCCAAGTTCACCAATTTATTTCTTATCATAATATTTCCGAAAATGTTGATTGTCTAAGTTTAATTTCTCTAATCAGTTTACGATTTTCATTTGTTTCTTGTAGGACATGGTCATTGGTTTTTCTCTCTGTCCATGGTATTCTTTGAATTCTCCTCAGAAAGCACATTTCCACGGCCATCATCTGTTTTTCAGCTTAACTGCTCATTGTCCACGCTTCACATCCAAACAAAAGTACAGGCTCTATGTAAAACCTCAACATTATTTTTCTCGTAACAAGTGACCTATTTTTATTGATCAGTATGTTTTCCATCTTGCAAAAGGCCACCTTCGCCATTGCGATTCTTGTTATAATCTCTTCAAGCCACGCAACATCAGATGTTATGGCTGTTCCGAGATAATTGTACCGATTCACTTGTTGAAGAATATTCCCATTTACTTGTATATAACATTGCGGTATTTCGTTGTTCCTGGTGGCGACGACAATCTCTGTCTTCTTACAATTTAATTCTAACCCAGGTTGTTCGCTGTGTGCAACGACTGCATCTACTAAATGTTGCAGATCCTGCTCATTGTCTGCAGTCAATAATGTATCACCTGCATATCTAATGTTATTGATGTTTCTTCCTCCAATGATAATACTTTTCATATCGTGTACATTTCTGACAATATTTTCACTGTACAGGGACAAAAGGATCTGGAGACATTAGACATCCCTGCCTCACACACAGATAGACATAAAATAAATAGAGAGACCGAGAGGCATAAAAACAAGATAGATAGATAAACAAAAATATAGAGTGTGCGGTGTCAGGTCTTAGACAGATATGACTGTGCTACTGTATGACAGTAGACGGTACTATCTGCTTTCTGTTAGCGCCGAATTTTGGGAGGCGCTAACCAAACCGGACACCCTACATTGTGTCAACGGCTTTGGGCGGATGATTGCAATTGGGAGGGTACAAGCCTTACCTTAGGGCGAGGAATACAGCCTAAAAACTAAATGTCATGGTAGGGCAGTCGAGGCCCTAAGCATTGGTTGGCAACGGGTCTAGGATGGAAGCTCCGACAGTTAGAGTATTGCTTTGTTGATCTAGCAGCTTCTGCAGCTTGTCTTGTTCCAGACGTATTTATGTTACCTTTCCTCTGGAATAAACTACACAGGCCGAGAGATGAATCATGCTGCATGGGCAACATAATCTTTAAATTCACCCCAGGCTTTGTGTAATGGAGAGTTATAACTCCATTTGACAAACTATCGCCTGTCAAGACGGCAAGTTGCAGTCAAGCCAACATAGAGTGACAGACAGGCGGATAGATAGGTAGGTAGGTAGTTAAGCTGGCAGATAGATTGACTGATACAGAAACAAACAGACAGACAGACAGACAGACAAACAGACAGACAGACGCACGAATAGATGGATCATGGACGACTAGACGAATAAATATATAGAAAGATAGAAATAAATATGGATAGATAGATAGATAGATAGATAGATAGATAGATAGATAGATAGACAGATAGATAGATAGACAGACATATAGATAGACAGACAGACAGATAGATAGATAGATAGATAGATAGATAGATAGATAGATAGATAGATAGATAGATAGATAGATAGATAGATAGATAGATATAAAGATAGATAGAAAGATAGATAGATAGATACGTAGATTTATAGATGGATACATAGATACATAGACACAACGATTTATGGATGAGTGGATGGATGGATGGATGGATGGATGGATGGATGGATGTATGAATGGAGAGATAAATAGATAGAATAATCACAGGTCTATTTATTGATTTCTAATTCTAATAAATTTCTTTTAAGTATTCTAAATACGACAGGATAATAAAAAGTGTGCAGCATTTCAAGGAAACGAAAGAGACATCGTAATAAATTAAAACTGACTGTGAAAACTGCAAATTATATTTTTTTTTAAATTAAAAAAAATCTAAAATTGGAATTGCAAAAAAGCACATCGAATTCCATTTAAATCCTGTTTGCCTTTCTCAGAATGACAGAATCTTAATTAACAATAAAAATAGGGGATCACAATGAAAATGTAAAATGGAACTGCGCTATTTGAAGTTATAATATCGTGGCTACTGGACAAGCAATAAGACTAGAGAGTTTGTTCCATGCAGATAACCTAAGTGTAGTTTTTTAAAATGTCCCAATCAAATGCATTCAATTCCCGATGCTACGGAACACAGCATTAAGAATACAGCCTGAGGTGGACGCGACCGAAAGGATCAAATAGCTTGCACTTAAACTTCCGCTGCGCTGATGCCTGGTAATGCGTTCAAGCAACCCACGGTCAGTTGGACTTAAATATTGATTTCTTATCCTGGACTTCATCATCATCATGCGCCATGCCGATAAGCGTGGGCTGTCATATTTCGCCATCTCACTCAATCAGCAAAGTCGTGGATTAGCTCAGTGTTCATGTCTCGACAATGTCCTTGACTTAGTAACGTAAATTACAAGTACCTCAGAAGTCGGAGTGAGTTCGCCGGATGGCGGGGGACACTGGTAATAGGGAATGCAAACCCACACGCATAAATCAGTATAGTGCAGTCCCTTGTAGTAGCAAGTGTGAGGATTACGCGAAAAAAATATATACCAACGTAACAAAA